>CANYBF011766911.1:0-91314 GCA_948192965.1 Dalechampia spathulata | reverse complement strand
TGATGTTGATCTAAGATATCATTGTTTGTGGAATACTCACTTGGGGTAATGATGCCATGTGTTGTATTCCATATCACATCGGCCGATGACATGGAATCATAATAGATCCCAAATAATATTTATTTTAAGTAAATAATATTGGAGATTTTACCAGAAATATGAATTGATGATGATCGCTTCATTAGTTGATATCATCACTCTAAACGTGGCAATGCTCGCACTACTTGACAAAAACATGGAGATGGGGGGCTCGAACCAGTCCCAAAATGAAAACGAAATATAGTGATCGGACCGCGCTGATGTGAGCCTGCAGGCTGATAGAAGCAGGGAGTCGGGCTTGGCTTAATGGCCAATTGTCAGTACCCACGAACACAAACCATTGGGGTTGCTATTAGGGTATAGTTGGACTTGTTTGTTGTCCGCCTACCACACCAATCCACACATAAAACTGCCAATTCGTGCAGCTTTTCCAACTTTATAGACCGATATTTTTTGTTGTAAATGATATCAGACGAACCCCAATATGTACCCGCCACCTGCACTCTCCATGCCTTCACCAACTTTGTCTGTTCTTTATTATTTCCATTCCATCATTCCACCCAAATGACCTACTTGCCCCTCAATTATCCAGCTCTCTTAGGGTTATATATTTATTATATAAACAAAACAAAATCATAAATCAGGTATTTTCCTTGAAGAGATTATACAATCAATTGAAGCTTGTTATTTATGGTTCAGATGTAAAATGCAAGAAATTGCAGGTGTAAACTTATATTGCCAACAACAATAATAATATCACTAACACTGAAAAAACACATGTAAACTAAATAGCATTGATAATTGTTTTTGGTTTTGGTGAATAAATATGCGGATAATCAAAGCTCTGCCACCACTCCATTGGCAGCGCCAGCGCCAGCGGCCTCACTACACCACCCCCCCACGATTTTTTATTCATGGTCGTCTTCATCAGAGACCATTCCTTTTCTTTCCAAACCCCCCCACCAAAACACAAAATCCTACAAAAATATCAAAAACCCTCGCCACAAATCAAAATCCAAAACAAACCCATCAAGCCGTCCAACTTATCTTTGTTTCTCAGACTTTCCTTTGTTATTCTTTCCTCCACCTCAGTACCTGTAGTGAGCAGGCTTGTATGGACCCTCTACAGGCACGCTGATGTAATCGGCCTGATCCTTGGAGAGCTTGGTGAGCTTGGCTCCAAGCTTGCCAAGGTGAAGAGCGGCGACCTTCTCATCGAGGTGCTTGGGCAAAACATAAACCTTCTTCTCATATTTGCCGCTTCCCTTCTCCCTCCACAACTCGAGCTGTGCTATGACTTGGTTGGTGAACGAGCAAGACATCACGAAACTGGGGTGACCAGTGGCACAACCCAAGTTCATGAGACGGCCCTCGGCCAACACAATGATGCCTGTCTTGGTTTCAGGGAAGACCCACCTGTCAGTTTGGGGCTTGATGGTGATCCTCTTAACACCAGGGTAGGTCTCAAGTCCGTGCATGTCGATTTCATTGTCAAAGTGACCAATGTTGCAGACAATGGCATTGTTCTTCATCTTCTTCATGTGATGAACCATGATGATGTCCTTGTTACCGGTGGTGGTGACAAAGATATCGGCCTCAGAGACGACATCTTCAAGGGTCAAGACTTGGAAGCCTTCCATAAGAGCCTGAAGGGCACAGATGGGATCGATCTCAGTCACGATCACACGAGATCCAGCTTGCTTCAAGGCAGCAGCACAGCCCTTGCCGACATCACCATAACCACAAACAACAGAAACCTTGCCAGCAATCATAACATCAGTGGCTCTCATCAAACCATCTGGGAGTGAGTGGCGGCAACCGTACAAGTTATCAAACTGCAAGATACACGACAGTGGTTCCAAAACGTTGAAACGGCGCTAAAAAACGAAATAACCACATGGAACTAGAAATGCAATTTCCCAATATAGCAACGAAATATTGAAATTAAATCATGTACAGAATAACATGCATGCATGCATTCACTGGTATGAGTTCAAACCATACAGTTAGAGGCCCAACTTTACATAATAAACAACAAATCATAAAAAAACAGAGCTTCAAGGACATCCGATTAAAAACAGAGCAACAAGGAAAGACGTAAAAAATGATAAGCAACGCCAAACTTCTTTCAAGGACTCCAACTCGCTAATTAAATCAATAATCTACAGAATCATATACTAACCACAAACCAACAGATCTGAAAATGAATCAGTAACCAAATATAGCAGATCTAGACCATGAAAATCGAGATCTATGAAATAACCATAACAGACAAATAAAAAAAGTTACCTTGCTCTTTGTAACGGAGTCATTGACATTTATAGCAGGGAAGAGCAAACTTCCATTAGCTTGCATCTGATACAATCTCTTAACACCAGTGGTGGTTTCCTCACTAACACCCACCAATCTCTCCTTCATTTTATGATACCTCTTAGGATCTGTCTTCAACCCATCTCTAATGATGGTCAAGACGATCTGAAACTCCGCATTATCAGTAGAATTGGGGTCAGGAACTTGACCCGTCTTCTCGTAGATCTCCTCAGCCTTAACACCCTCGTGAATCAAGAGAGTGGCATCTCCACCGTCATCAACGATCAGATCTGGGCCTCCGCCGGGACCCCAGTCGAGAGCACGCTCAGTGCACCACCAGTACTCCTGGAGAGTCTCTCCTTTCCATGCGAAGACGGCAGCGGAGTCACGGGCAATAGCAGCGGCGGCGTGGTCTTGGGTACTGAAGATGTTGCAGGAGCACCAGCGGACTTCTGCACCCAGAGCAGTAAGTGTTTCAATAAGCACGGCGGTCTGGATAGTCATGTGGAGAGAACCGGTGATTTTGGCTCCTTTGAAGGGTTGAGAAGGTCCGAACTCAGTGCGGCAAGCCATAAGACCAGGCATTTCGACTTCAGCGAGCTCGATCTCGAGGCGACCGAAGTCGGCCTGAGACATATCCTTGACCTTATACTCACGGCCACTGGTCGTCTTCTCCACCGACAAAGCCATAATTACAGAATTTGCTTATGCTTTCGAATCGCAATCGCAAACAGAGATCAGAAAGAGAGATAGAGGAGGGCGAGGCAAGGGGAGCAAGCGATGGAGGGTGTATAAATAGGTTAGAGATGGAAATGGACGGTTGAGATTTACTGATGGGTTTGGTGGATGGATCTGGTAAAAAATAACAATTATGCGCGACCCGTATGGCTAAAAAAACAGTAAAAGGTAGTGATAAGATCCAGACCCAGACCCGGACCCGTTATATTAGAAAATGATTGCATTTCATGTAAAACGTTTCAACTTATCCAACTCAACTCCTAACTCTCAACTATGCTTATATTTTTATGATAATTTATATTAATTTACTCCTTTTTATTTTGATTAATAATTTCATATAGAATATTAATGATTTTATAATTTCAATAACATTAATAATTTTTTTTAAAAATAAATACTTGAATGCAAACTTTTAGAATTATATATATATATATATATATAATATTTATAAAAATTGAAATAAATGATGATAATACATAGAGATAGAGATGCTTTTTCGTGATTTTGATTGAAGTTCATGAGTCAAATTCTTACTATAGTATGATTAGATTTGATTTTCATCTTAAAATTAAAACCTATTACTCTTAATTCATTCACTGTATATTATAATTCTTACTTTTAATTAATTTAAAATATTTAACATATAATAAGTTTTTTTTATTTTTTATTTTTTTAATAACAAAATTATATTTATTTAAATTTGATAAAAAAATATTCATATTTGTCGTAAAAAAAATAATGATTGAGGGGTTGTCAATGTCACATCGCCCACCAACTAAATTTTTTTTTTAAAAAATATTTTTTTTATTTTTTTGCACGTTTAATATCTATTTACGGAGCATATTATATATATATATATATATATATATATATACATAAAGAAGCATTGAGTTGATTGCATAAATAATTCTTCCACTACGCTATGATCCCACTTAATAATCATATTGGATCAACCTTAATTTATATTTTATTTAAGAATTAAAAATGCTATAATCTTACATGTATTATTGAACTTTATTCGATTTTAATAAAGTAATAATTTATTTAAAAAGCAATAAAAATAGTTTTAAAAAGTTGTCAAAAAGAAAAAGAAATGTGAATGACGTCGGTGATCTCTATTATTATTCCCCAAAAATCCACTTATTTATTTATTTATTTATTTTAAATCTCGCCGCGCACTCATTATTAAATAAAAATCCAATTATGATTAAAAAAAATTTAAAATTAGTTGTTTTTTGTAATTATTATTTTCTTCTTTTACGGGTTAAAGAGGATCCGATCCACTTGATATTTAAAATTACAGAGGGACTCGATATGCTGCGCATGTATTCGCTGTAATCCTTTTAGTCATCTCGACGTGCTGACCACGTGGCTGAATTCACCCCCTCAGATCCCAATTAAACTAATATTTCCATTTTTTATCTGAAAATTATAATTATAATTTTAAAAATTGATTTTCATTTTTATTTTTATTCAAATTATTATTTGAAAAATATTTTTAGAAAAATATGTAAATAGATGTTTTTTAAAAAATTTAAATGATTAATTTAAAATTTTTAACTACAAATATAATATTAGATAAATCTTTAAATAAATGTTATTATGATATTTTGTTTTAATTAAGCAGCAAATTTGGAAATAGCTCTCTTACTTTAAAAAGAAATAATAGAGTGCTATCAAAGCCAGAGGTGGGCAGAAAATTGTCCATCCCATTAAAGAAATTAAATTAATTTTTATTAAAAAATAAATTTGATTTAATTGAATTGATTGAATATTGATATTTTAAATATATTTTTTATTTTTATATAATTGTTTGATAAATATAAGTTATAATAGATATTAATTTGATTTATTATATTTAGGGATAATTATAAAAATGATCGATTTTACTTTATATTTTGTAATAATTTTGAGTATTTTTTGAAATTTTACAAAAATAAAGATTTTCTCATGAAAATTCATATTTTAAAAAATAACAGATGCACACTTTAAATAAGTTTAAAATTAAATTAAATTTAAATTTTAAAAATTTTTTAAAACATTATTTATATAATTATTTGAAAAAATTTTAAAAAACCTGAAAATCTTTTAAGAAAATTCATTAGTATTGAAAATTTAAAAAAATCACTTATATTTGTATTTACTTTTCATATTGATTCAATATAATTATATAATTGTATGACATATAATTATATGGCAAAATCAACAGTAATTATCGATTATTTAATTATTAATTACTAAGCATTAATATTTAATTATTTAGTTATTATTTTATAATTAAAATATATAATAATAATAATTTTTAAGTTAATGATTTTGAATAAAAAATATATAAAATAAAATAAAAATATTACATTTTGACTTCTAACTTTGCATGAATCACTCCGGAAATATTTGTAAATATTGATTTATTTCAGATATTATCAAATAATTAATTTTAAAAAATAATATTTTGATAAAATTAAAATATTAAACATTATATAAAACTCGATTACTAAATACGATTTTGGTTGATATAGTCGGATTTTTTTTTTTATAAAATAACTTGAATAAATTAATATGATATAATTTTAAAATGTTAAAATATATAAAACTGTGTTGACATTATGGGCGAAGTTGGTGTGGGGTTGGTCCCATTACATCTTCATAATCCTACTTTATTTATTTTTTTAATGTTTTTTTTAAAACCGTTTTTGATATTTTTTATTTTTATGTAAAATAATAATTTAAAATATTGTTAACAAATACAAAAATAAATATGCTAAATTGTTTTATAATAATGTTATTCAATAATTGAAATAAACATATATTATTTATTTTTTTATATTTAATTAAATATTATAAAAGTAAATTAATGAAAAGTGATTATTTCTTGGATGATTTATTTCATTAAAATATAAATAAAATGAATAAATGTAATTTTATTTTTTAAAATTAAATTTTTTAATAGGAATATATAGATAAATAGTTTTTTAAAGTAAAAGAATATTATTGGAAATTGATTTGCAGAATTTAAATAAATAAAATATTGAAAATATAATATCCAGCCACTTGCTGCGATTAAAAATCAGAAAAATTGGACTGGCTGGCTGAGGAGCCTCGCCAAACACGTCATCATCATGCAACGCATGGGGCCAAGAGGAAGGTTAAGGAAAGTGTTGGTACCAAGAAGCCACGGTTCGAGTCTTGGCAGCTGCAGTGTGGAAGTAACGCCCTCTGGGTGGACTCCTTGTGAGCACCAAGACCTGGGTCCCCGTCTAAGAGGCCGCTGGATACCATGATTTACCCTCCCTCACGATGCTCGTCGGGTCGGGCGATGGGGACCCTTAGGGTGAGGGCATCACCTTTTGTTACCAAGGAAGGTTAAGGAAAGTGTCCACGTCTCAAGAGTTCCCAGACTCGGAAGTGACTAAAATGCCCTTCAACAACCCACATATCCCATCAACTTTTTGTTTGGTCATCCTAAATTTGATTTGTTATGTTCTTTTATATATCACAAGAGATTAATAAATTTAATAAATTAGAAAAAAATTGATTAATGAAGTTTTGAAATACTAAGATGAACAAACTGTTTCATAAACTTATTAATGAATCAATTCTTAATTTGTATGAATCAAATATCAAAATCAAACTACTTTTTACTTGTTTTTCTTGGAACTAACTAACTAACAATCCCACCTACTCTGAAATGGGATGATTTAGTTCTCTAAATAAAATAATATGATAATAATGAAAAAGATGACTTATTGTCCAAATCAAAAAGAAGACCGGCTTTCCTTTTCCATACCAAATTTCACCAACTCCATGAAGAACAAAATGCCACCATCAACTAGTATTGAATTATGATGATCTAGTCTTACTAACATTCCCTAACATAATAATAATAATAATAATAATCTACCCCCATCGCTCAGCGATAAAGGTTTGGAATGGATGGTACTAGATTGTGGGTTCGAGTGGTGGGGGAGCAACTTGGTTTGTAAGTCCCCGGGGGGAAGGGAGGAGCAACAAGGTTTGTAAGCCCTGCTGGACTTTACGCCGGGAGCCAATACTCGCACTTGTTGCACTTGTTAACTGAGATCAGACCCGGATTTACCCACGTATGGTAAATCAAGCAAAATAGATGAGAATATATCTAACTCTAAAATAGTATTTTATGATTTATTTTATAAATTTAAAAAATACAATGAAATTATTACTTAATCCATTTCCCCCCAAATATTTAGGAGATCAAAACATGATTAAATGATCAATAATTAGTTTGCTCAATCATTAATGTTTACTTTCCTTGAATGAAAATCTGTATTAATTAAAGATGCTTCAAACTTAGGGATCATATGAAACTTTGTTTTCTTTATTTTTCTTATAATATTTTGAATATAGAAATTTAAAATAAAATAAATTTTATGAAAATTATGGGAGTTAAAACAAAATAGATCTCAATAAATATAATAATAATAAATAAATAAATAAATAATCATTCATATAATTTATTACTTAAATGCAAAGATATTTAATAATTTAATGATTCCAATAAATATAATAATTACGTTATTTATTATGTTAATGAATAATTATGATAATTTTCATATAAAAAAGTACTCACCTACCTCCCCCAAAATAATGGTATGTATAAGAAACAATTCTCTTTTTTTTGAGAAAAAAATTAAAATAAGGGAAAAAAGGGGGCCAAACCGTAAATTTATAAACTCTGCCGCTTTTCCTATAAAGCCACTCGACGCCATTTACTAGAAAGGCATACTTCCATTTACTACATCTCTTTCTTTCTCTGTTGCCAAACGAAATTTGCCGCGACGATGGATCCGGTTAACGTTTGGGGTAATTCTTCCTTGCAAACTGTTGACCCAGAAATCCATGATTTGATCGAGAAAGAGAAGCGCCGCCAGTGCACTGGAATCGAGCTCATCGCGTCCGAAAATTTCACGTCTTTCGCTGTCATCGAAGCACTTGGCAGTGCACTCACCAACAAATACTCTGAGGGAATGCCCGGAAACCGTTACTATGGGGGGAATGAGTACATCGACGAGATCGAAAACCTGTGTCGCTCACGCGCTCTCCAAGCATTCCTTTTGGACCCGACCAAATGGGGCGTTAATGTGCAGCCATACTCTGGTTCCCCGGCTAATTTTGCCGCATACACTGCTGTGCTTCAGCCCCATGATCGGATTATGGGATTGGATTTGCCATCTGGCGGGCACTTGACACATGGGTATTACACTTCCGGGGGCAAGAAGATATCAGCAACTTCAATTTATTTTGAGAGTTTGCCTTACAAGGTTAATTCACAAACTGGGTACATTGATTATGATAAATTGGAAGAGAAAGCTTTGGACTTTAGACCCAGACTAATTATCTGTGGTGGCAGTGCTTATCCTAGAGACTGGGATTATGGTAGGTTCAGATCTGTGGCTGATAAGTGTGGTGCTTTATTGCTTTGTGACATGGCTCATATTAGTGGTCTTGTTGCTGCTCAGGTATGTGCAAAAGTTATTTTCTTCTTTTGTTGTTTTTCATGTTGGGCTTTTGGTTGTGATTTGTATCTGCTTCATTGGATCTGATCTGGTTTTCGGTTTCATCGTTTATATAATAAGAGTTTGCCATGCAAAGATTGGATCTTGGTGTTAGTGAAATCTAGCTTCGTTTGTGGGCTATAGATCTATGTTGTAGATGTTCTGCTAGATTTTCTGAGAATGATTTTATTTTATTCGGTGGAGTAAAGATCTGGTATTTGAAAGGCTTAGCTTCTACTCTGCCCTTTCTAACATGATTGTTTTAGGGAGAAAAAATTAAAAAAAAAAAAAAGCTAAGCTTTTTATTATTCCCCCCCTCGTTTTCTGGTGTTGGACTTGACGATCTCTTTATAAATTAATAGAACATTTAGCGTATTTTTCCAACGTGGACATGTCAAGCTAGTAGATATGAATTCTATCAATTGAAATGTATCCTTAATAGGATTGTGGAGATAAGTTATAGCTTAATGGATTTAAATCCTAAAGCAAGATAGCTTGCATCCTTATGCACCCTAAATTATAAGATCTGGTGTTAAGAGTGACTTGCTTCATTGTCTAGTTTTTGAATTACCATTAGACTTGAATTCCATGCTTCTTGATCTGCTGCTTTAGATCTGATGTTGGAATGTATACACTTGCATATTGCATGTGTAGAGATCATAGTTCTAAGTGTGAATTTGATGCAGTTTCGGAATAAGTTTCACCAAGATCTTAATTTTGATCTGAATGGGGACTGGTTTTTTTGGTGTTACAGGAAGCTGCCAACCCATTTGAGTTCTGTGATATTGTCACTACTACCACCCACAAAAGCTTGAGGGGTCCTAGGGCTGGTATGATCTTCTACAGGAAAGGCCCTAAGCCACCCAAGAAGGGCCAGCCAGAGGATGCGGTTTACGACTTTGAAGATAAGATCAACTTCTCCGTTTTCCCTTCTCTTCAGGGCGGTCCACATAATCACCAAATTGGTGCTCTGGCTGTCGCATTGAAGCAGGCAATGAGCCCTGGGTTTAAGACATATGCCAAACAAGTCAAGGCTAATGCAGTCGCCCTTGGTAACTACCTGACGAGCAAGGGATACAAGATGGTCACTGGAGGAACTGAGAACCATCTTGTCCTCTGGGATCTTCGGCCTCTTGGATTAACTGGTAAAAATAAATATTGATTTTACTTGGCTTGAGAGGGATTGACCGACATGCACTCCTGTTTCCAACTCTAACTGTTGGAGTGTTTTCTGCAGGTAACAAGGTTGAAAAGCTGTGCGACCTCTGCAACATCACTGTAAACAAAAATGCCGTGTTTGGGGACAGCAGTGCTTTGGCCCCTGGAGGAGTTAGAATTGGTAGGATAGCTAAATTATAGTTGTGATTACAATGCGATGGGAAGCATGGATAGGCTGATTGATTGATTGATTGATGTTTTGGTTGAATTGGCAGGTACACCTGCAATGACTTCAAGAGGTTTGGTGGAGAAGGATTTCGAGCAGATCGGAGAATTCTTGCACCGTGCAGTGTCGTTAACACTGAGCATACAGAAAGAACATGGGAAGCTCTTGAAGGACTTCAACAAGGGTCTGGTGAACAACAAGGACATCGAGGGTCTTAAGGCTGATGTGGAGAAGTTCGCATCCTCCTTCGACATGCCTGGTTTCCTAATGTCCGAGATGAAGTACAAGAGCTAGAAAGGCCTGCAGAGCCATTTCTATAATCAGCTGAACATTTTTTGTTGTTTCTTGGGCTTTTGTTTTTTCCCTACTCTTTACCTTTGTCGGTTAGATATAAATTTTTAAATTTCATTGGAAGGTGTTCCAGTCATGCTCGACTTGATCCTACCATTTCCTTTAATATTGTCTTCGATTCTCTCCGCTCACATTTCCTTTTCCTTGATCAATAAAACCATATTTACGCTTCCCTTCGGGATGTCATATTTCTAATGACTTCCTTCTTTTGATAATATTTTCGGTACTATAGAATTAAAATATCATTTGGGTCATCAGGTCCCTTTAGAATCTAGAGGCATTTCGTACAGCCTCCGAATTAAGGTTGGTGCTCAGAAATCAAGACATCGTTGTCGGTGATTCTGATTTTCCTGATTCAGAGGCCAATATCCCCGACAAATTAACCATCCAATTTCCACTCAAGACTCATCGTCTTGGAAATCAGACTTTGCAGGCATATGTCGCCACGTCGATTTTGTTCTGCAGCTTCTCGATAACAGCTTTTTATTTATTCTATATCTAAACTCCCCTTTTGGATCAAATAAAACGATGTAGAAAATTAGTTATATAATTTTTTCTATGATCATTTTTTAAAAATAAAAAAGAATCATGTTTAGTTGAAAGAAGATTGAGACTTTTTAGAAATATTTGAAAAAACATTTAGTGAATAATTTTAAAAACAAATATGATATAGATCGAATATAATGAAATGGATGGAAATTAAATATTTCCATGTGTCCCTTGGGCCCACAGTCCTCGCGGATTCAGATATCGACCCCTACAACGCATAGGATCCACGTGGACTATGAACCAAAACTTTCAAATGCTAAAACCCAAGTACAACAATCTTACCAAACCTGATCAATCTGCTGATTTTATTCTCTCCATTCAATTAGTACCAAAATTTCATTGACCTAGATGCTTCACTTACCCATCTAAAACCAAAGCACCTACCAAAATTTAATCACCATTAACCACCAAGACCGGCCGTTCCTAGCTGTTAGGAGTCGGTCGATGGATAGAATAGCTTTCACTCAATAATTACATAGATATAGGATAAACAGATTTAATTATCAGAAAATCATGACCGACAATTAATTACCACCCCTTGCGTTAACATGAGGAAAGAACAATCGACTTGTAGAGGTTCCATTTTAAACTGAATGTTACCATGTGTTTCTCCATCTGAGCTCCAGGATGATTTCGGTTCCTCACTCTTTGATTGTCAATCAAAAATCTCTTGACTTTCAATTATGCTATGTTGGCTGAGAAGAAGTGAAATGGAGAAGTTAGTCCCAGTTGTGTAAATCAAGAATGAGGCACTAAGCAAGTTCATACGAGCCTAGTAGGGAAAAGGAAGAAAGCCTAACTGATCATCCTTTGAGACTCGATAATATCTTTCTGCATGTTGACGCTGACCAATTAATTGCGCGAAACGTTCATCATGCGTAATTACAATCAGTTGAAAATTCTCTTGGCCCTTTCTGTCCTCCATAATTCTGGACAAGGTAAAAACAGGAAGATGGACTCCAGATTTATTTCATAACGAGGACAGGCAACGAATCTCCGATGCCATGGTAAAAAGGTGAAGTTGCCTGATCATACCTGAGGAGAGCTGCAGCAAGGCTTTCAGCATTTGGGCCATCCAGGTTTGTTGTGGGCTCATCTAAAGCTAGTATTCCACAGTTGAGACAAAATGTCTCGGCAAGAGCCAATCGAATGATGAGAGAAGCAAGCACCTGAAATCACAACTTATGATATGACGGTTCCCCGCCCGAATTCTTCTCACCAAATACCGAGAGGGAAGGAAAACTCACCTTCTGACCTGCACTGCACCTTCCTCTCATTTCTAGCTCTGCGTCCCCGGTCTGCATTATAACCTGTCTCGAATGCAACAACACTTATAACAATGCATAATGCAGACGATGAAATGAAGAAATTATGATTGGTTCTTATATAAAAATATTAGTTGAGCGAACTTAATTTTGTTGTTGTCAGATTCTACAACATTAAAAAATATAACAACTCTGAAAATTAATGGGAAAGGAATGTTAGAATGTGTTCTGTCAAATACGATAAATGACATCAAGGAACTATAGAATCAGTTGAACAAAAGTTGAAGCGGGATGCAGTTGCAGTAGTTTAGATGGTGGCCAATAATTCATGACGCGCAAGTTCAGACACCAGGCCTATGCAAGTTACATAGAGAAGAAGATGAGAGATGGATCCAGAATTACATAGGGTGACATGGTCAAAAGTATGCAGGGACACTAGACTAGGCTAAAAACATGAGGGATGTGGATTACTTGATCAACTAGATGGATTGAGGTTAAGCTGAATGCGGTTGTGTTTGATGAAGAATTGAAACAAGTTAAACACTTCCAAAAATTATCACAAGCTCACACCTTGTAGCTGTAAGAACGAGATCCAGCACCTTCAGAATCTGAATGAATACTGATGTAATCTATATCCTGTCCTCTGTAAGTTTGTTGCCATAATTCCCTTATGATTTTGTTTATTTCCTCCATTTTCAATGTGTGGAAGCGCATAAGTGCTCTGCAAACACATAAAAAGACTCAAAAACTAATTCTGTCCGTGATGAAAGTTAACGAAAAAAATCTTGCCATAAACATAGGCATATATATACATGGAGAAAAAATCATGTATTTCTTTACAAGATTGAGCCAATATGATAGTAATTCACCACCCGTTCAAACATCTTTTAAGGTAGCACTGGACTTCCCACTCCAATTTTCCAAGTGTAACTGTCTGCTGCTCAAAAGAGGATTCACACGTAGACTAGAAGGACCATAGGAGACAATCTTCACTTACGTTATCATGATACAAAATAGAAGACATCTAGGTTTGAAACTCAACAACTGAAAAGGAAGCTTCGCCTTACAGGCTTGGGGTTTTGAAGCAACAACAGTCCAGCGGTTGATTTTTCAAAAAGCTCAAGTTGACTCGTGCAAGAATTTAGTGCCGTGCATATTTGCAGGATAGACAGTAAATAGTAACTATCAGGGCCATTTAAAAAGTAAAAAGAAAAACACCAGGCACCTCGTTTACACAGCTCCAGGAACATATTTTATGTGAATTGGTACATATTATTAGGTTTTAATAGCAAACACAAGCAGAAAATTCATATATAAATGATCAAGAAAGCTCACTTGTCAAGTGCATTGTAGTATCTGTCTAGGTCCTTGTTTGCCATTTCAGTTGTCTGTCACAAACGTGTTTCGGTTAGAAATGTAGAAAAGGCGACAAATAAGCACAAAAATGTGTCCCACCTTTAGCTGAATTAACTGGTCAAAGTAACGCTTGTCAATATCCTTGTATTGGGCCTGTTTAAGATCTATCTTATTCTTCGAAATATTGTTGAGGTAAACTGACATTGTACCGCGGCACTTGTTCAACTGTTTGAAGGAATTAAATAAAGAAAAAAAGATTAATCCTCTTCGTTGAAACAGAATGGTGGTCAGATTCCGAACATTGCAAAAGAAAGCAAAACATGATTCGACAAGCTCAATTCAAACAAGAATGAATAGAGAAATGGTGAATTAGCAAGTTTTGCTGGCTGAACTCAATGAAAGCTTACAATCTGTCCAGTACTGAACCACTCCAATTAAATTTAAAACAGAGTGTAAAACAAACCAAACCCAGCGAGTGGCTCTTTAGCAGTCTCAATGTACTGAAGTATCAACAATAATAGAATTCGACATCTATGTTCTCTTGTATCAATGAACTTTTAATATGCCAGGAATAGAGGGAAATGCCGGATTACGGTGAATAAAGGGAGAGAGGGAAGTGGGTGAGAATCCTTTTCTTCCTTTTTTCTAATGAAAAATTGGCATCACAAGCAAGGACATCAGGCGCAAAGTCTGACAAGCCATGCATGACCAAATATTTCCAATCATAGGTTCTCTTGTGTTCTAGAAAAACAATACGGCAAGCATATACCATGAATGAAATGAAAAGGGCATATAGACAGCAGAGATTTTGCACGTTGCATAATTGGCAGGCATAGAATGCATTTTTGGATTCTAACATTTACCTCTGAGAGAAGCCTCTCTCTTTCTTGAGTGTGTCTCGCTAGTTCAGCATCAAATGTGGAAACCCCACCAATCTTCAGCATACTTTCCTCCAATGATTCAATCTCATTGGTGAGCTTATCCACTTCAGACTTTGTTTTTCGGTAATTCAAGTTGTCCTCAATATTTCTTCTTATTAATTCTTGTTTCTGCATAAATTCTTTACTGTTGTTTAGTTCAGCCAAAATCTCATCCTTTCTCTTATCACAACTTAAAAGTTGGGATTCTGACAGCGATAGCTTTTCTTGCACCTCCTTAAGTCTGTCGCCCTTCTTCAGGTCATTATACCTAGAATAACAAAAATTGAAAATCAAGAAAATTGACCTGGAGGTATCTTCTAAATCAATCTCCAGCGTCAACCAACTTACTCCTTAATTTTAGCATTAATTTTAAGCAAACTCTCAACTTCCCACTGATAATTTTCTAGTTGTTTTTTTTGCTCCTCGTATTCCTGCTCAAGTTTGACTTTCAATTCGCCATGGTAACTCTGTAGCTTTTCTCTCTCCTTAGAGAGAGGGCCAAGAGCCTCGCCCAAATGCTGAAAAATACCAAGAAGATCAATTTGCTAATGCATCAAGATGAAAAATAGCAGATAATTCTTGATACATCTTCAATGGCAGACAGACAGGATGGAATGTGACCTTTTCCTCAAGCTCAACTTGGTTCTTCTCTTCAACCAAATGTTCTAAATCTTCTTCTGCCTTTTTGACATCACGCAAGGTGTTAGCTGCCATAACTTTTTCCTCCCTCAAAGCATGCCACCTTAGTTGAATGTGTGACAAATCATTTTCCATGTACCTCTGTTCGTCCCTTAGTTTTTCCAGTTCAGCATGCAAAGCATCTCTGGTTGCAAAGATACAGAATAACTTTTACTAAAATGAATGCGAAACAAAAGGGGAAGTCAAGTGACTAGGAAGTAGAAAATACAGAATCAAACTTAAGAACCAACGCAAGCAGTCAAACAAATGAAGCGAAAGAACATCACATGGAAAAGTTCTAATGATCAAAATTAAGAGAATCTTCAATTTTGAGAATACAATTAATTCTATAATAATTTCTTCCATTTTGACTGCTAAGGCCATGAGTTAATGTTTTAGTGCAGCCAAGGACAAAGGAGAGATTTACTTATCATGCACGCATGGGCTATGGCCGGTGTCAGAAAATGACAATAGCTGAGCTCAAAATAGGCCACCATAGGTGCCCATTTGATGCTTGTTTAGCACTATTGTGGCTGAAATGATTCAGCATGTAGTCTCCGATATCCCACTTTTCATTGCATATGGTGTCTGAGGCTGCCTAGACCTCAGCCACTGGTCACCACCCATTGTGCCACTCATTGCAGGCAGTAGGCCTTCGATACATGGGCAAAACTATATCTATATTTTGGACACAATTGGAAGTTCAAAACCAAATAAATAATTTATAGAGTAAATTACTAAAACTGAAAAATGAGCCTGGTTTTTTATGGTTTCGATAATTGAGATGCATATGAAATTATCATATCAAATACCCACAGAACAAGTTGAAAAAATGTTTACTTTGTCTCCAGCAAACTACTTAGCTCTGACTGAATTTCTTCCATTGATCTGACACCTTGGCCTCGAAAGTCAAGCTTATACTCCAAATCATCAACTTGCTTTTGCCAAGCTTGAATTTCTTGATAGAACCTATCCGCAGTTTCAATAGGCTGAACCAGAGCCTCAACTGAGTCCTTATCAGATTTTATTTGTGCTAAAACACCCAAAACCTGCAAGAACAAATAATTTCTGATGTCATATAGAGCAGTTTCTAATATTTTACTTGACTTCACATCAAGGGAAAAAAGAAGAAACGAAAATCTTGACCGATAAAGAACTTCTGAGACTGTTTCACATAAACCCCACCCCATAAACATGTGTATTAAAATAATAGAAAACAATATATAGAAATCACCTTAACAAAGTTGATATGCTTTCATAAAAATTCAAAATAGAATTCTTAAGATTTATCTAAACATTCTCTTATAAATGAATAAAATCTGACAATCTCTCCATCAAAATGGTTTATATAAGAAAGAGAAAAGAAAAAACTTGCATCATCAAGGGCTTGAGACTTCAGATCCAGCTCTTCTGTAAGTTCGAGCAAATTTTTCTCTGAAAGAGGAATCATTTCCTTGTCAATTTTGACATATTCTTCATAAACTAAGCGGAGCTTGTCCAGCTGCTGAAAACTAGAATCTGCATTGGATGACTCCACGGCCAATAGTTTCAAGTGCTCAGCCGAACTTGCAGCCTTCACTCTTTGCTGCATTTAAAATGACGATCCAAGCATATTCAGAAGAAGAGAAGAAGCAGTTTATCCCAACAAATATTTAAGTTGTCCAAGAAAGATATGAACTATTGAGCTTAGACTGTGCTACCTTTTTAACAAAATCATCTTCTTCTTTGGCAGAGAAAGGGCGCTCGCAGCAAGGGCATACATGATGGGCACGGGCTACTCTTTCAAAAGGATCAAACATCTGGCGCATACCATCTGCAATATTGTACTTGCTGCATGCAAAATCGCCAGCATTATAAAAGCATATTAGTAGCTATACAAAACAAAATCAATAAGCCAAATAGCCCATCATATATATCTACAAGAAAATGGAAGTGAATTGTGAGACCTTTTCTGCACATCTCTTCTATCCTTTGCAGAGTCCAAAACTTTAAGGTAAGTATCCACAGTAAGAGATTGCTGATCCAAGGACTGGAGTTTGGATTCGATGAATCTCTTCCTAGCTACATGGAATCCACTGAATAAGTAAATATATAGACAAATTGATATTTCCTAAAACACTGCACAAAAACAAGAGCATAACTAAAAAATCAAGTGCATGCAAAATGTTAAGAAGCAACCTTGCTACTTAAGGCCAGTCTGACAGGAAGCAATAACCAAGAAAATTTAAGCAGTTCAATATCAATTGAAAACCTTACTAAGCATATATGCTCTTAACTGTTATAGATATGATTTGATATGATTGTATATTCAAAATGGATACGTTAGTTTCTATCTTGTAGATATCCTAGGATCTTTTTCTATCCTTCATTGTGTATATAAATAGGTAGACTGCTGAATACAAAACATGTACTTCTCTTCAAATTACCATTCTTCATTACATTAACAAAATAAACAAAGTACTTGATAAAAAGTAGAGATTATAAGAACCACACAAAAAAATCTGATTAACTAAAGTAGATATATGCAACTTCAGAATCAAAAAGCTGAAATATAATAAAGAAATACAATACTAATTCACTGTCAGTAAAGAGGATGATTATAATAAATTACAATACAAATCACAGCACAATTAATCTCAATATAGTCCTCCAGATATTAAAGTCAGGGGCTCTTATGCTTTTAATACACTTCAAAAGTCTAAAACACCCATAGTACTTGTTAAATTGATAGGGTCAAAGCCCTTCAAAACAATATACTCTGTCATAAGCTAAAACTCATGCAACAAAGTTCCATAAAACGCACTTATTTCAGCATCATATTTTTAATGATAAATAAATTAATGCAACTATTCCATTTGATAGATCTTTTTGCATAATCACATCAAAATGTTTGAGATAAATGAACCACATGAACAACAGTAAAGTATAATGATGGTGCTAGACAAGCCAAACGACTACCAATTTTCAACATCATATGAATAATATTACTTACATTCCATATCCTTGCGATATTTGGACAGGTTATTATTTACTTCTTGAATTTTCATCTGCAACACATTTACCTCCTTCTCAGCTTCACGGGATTTTGAGTTTAAGTCATCAAATTCTACCCCCAGAGCCCTATGCAAGGAGTACTATGAGCTTCACTAAAGTTCGTATCTTATTAGAAAAATAATCAGCATAAAAATTCAAAAGAATCCGGAAACCTTGCAGGGACTATCACTGACAAGCCAACAACCATAAATGAAGGACCAAATAAGTGAGGCAAAATATCTTATCCCAAATACGACGTCAAATTAAACAAGTTGGAAAAACCTTAAGGCTTGAGTAATTTCCTTCTTCATATCCTTGTCCGGTGGAAGCCTCCCTTTTAGCACTCCTCTGATTCTATCCTTGTATTCATCGATTCTAGTTGCCAAAGGGTGAACGATCATTAGCTCCGTCAGAGAGACAGATAACAAACTGAGATATGAAATGTTATAAAGTACTCATAAAACAAAATTAAAAAAGTAAGGTAGGTCTCATCTACATTTTTTTGTGCTTTTTCTTGTGATTTTCCAACTCAGCCTTCTTCAAGGACAGTTTCACTCGATCTTCAGAATCTCCAGCTAAGACATCTTTCTCCCTATTGAGTGCTTTAATCTTTTGCTCCATGCCATAAAGCTCACTTTGCTTCTGACGAATGTTTGATTCAAATTCTTTTTCAGCAAGCTGGCTGGTCTTTCTTTCAACTTCAATTCGCTGAAAAGGTATGAAGAAGCAACTTTCAAATTATTTCTGTTCTTTGGTTCGTTAAAAGGGTACACTTTTTCCGGATCCATTTTGATCAATAAGACGATGGTCTTGTATCATGGACTGGAAATTTCATAAAAGAAAGCACCGTTATTACCAGATTTTTCTCTCTTTCATCAATGTGAGAAAGATTAACATGTGAAATTTGTTCTTCAAATGAAGCACGTTCATGTTCTTTCTCTTTAATGCGATTCAAAATGCCATTCTGCAAAACATTAAAATACCAAAAATGGATCATGAAACATAAAGGAGTTGGCACTAGAACATATAATAAGCGTCCTTCTTAAGAAAGAAAAGGAACAGGAAGAAAAGCACTTGCATGCTGGCTGAGGAGGTTTCAGAAAATACACCTTTATCTCTATTTTAGCCTGCTTCTGGGCGTCAATATTTTTCCAACGGTCATTTACATCCCAGTAGTGTCTTTCTGCAGTCTTAACTTCATTACTGTTTGATGTCTGAAAAAATTTCAAATTACTTCTTTTAGAATCTAGGCATGAACAGAAAGATATTGGAATCATCATGGAAGTTCATGCGTGTTTTATATGTGCATAACCGCACATAGACATGCACGCAAACATGTAGAGAAAGGATAACAAGCCAAGTAACCCAAAAATTATAGTAGTACATATTACTCACAAAGAGTATAGAAAGAGAGACACCTTTTTATCTTGCAAATCCTTTTCGAGATCTTTCAACCTTGATTTTGATCTATTTGTGAGGCTCATGGCAATGTCATCAGTGAAAGGTAAATTTGGAAGAGACCCTAAGTTATGTCTCGCAAACAGATTTTGGATGGTAGAATCTCTTTCATTCTTCAGGGAAATGTGAGCCTAATTCAACAAAGAGACATTTAAACATTCCACACAAATCATTAAGTAATTGACTAACAGAGAGTGAATAGTTTTGTTGAGTTTACTTCAGCTTCAGTCTGAAGCCTGCTAATCTCTCGGATATACTCAGTAGTACTTTTCTTAAGGAAAGAAGCTTTTGTCTCCGTGTCATTGATTTCCCTTTCCAGCTTGCTAATGTTGGATTCCACCTTTGCAACCTTTTCATCGAACTTAATTTTCCATTCTATCAGTTCCTCATCAGTATCTATATGAATGTAAAAGACCTTCTCAGAAACAAACTGAACAGGTACAAGAAATCCATGTCAAAAAGATTATGTAAATGTGCCGAACAAACGCATGATTTTACACAATCTAGACGGTTCAACATTATGTATGCACACAACACATGTATACACTGAGATAAGCGGCAGAAACAATACAACAGAAACAAGGAAAAAGGACACTATGATTCTGCCAAACATAGCAGACCTTCATTTTCCTCCTCAAGAGCTTCATACTGCCTCTGCTGCTCCTTAAACAAAGTTCTCCTTTCCACAGTTTTTGCTGCTATCTGCTCCTGAAGTTTCCTCAAATCTTTCAGAGTTGTTTCAATTTCATGAATTTTCAAATCAATATTCTGAACTTTATCCTCTAACTCTTGAATTTGAACTTTTGAAGATTCTGTTTTTTCTTCATCTTGAACAATGCTTTCTCGAAGCTGTAAAAGAAATTGATGACATTAGAAACGACTGCATTCTAATAAATTTGTCCATGCTTGACTTTAAATTAACCATTTTATCAATATATCTGAACACAATTTAATAAATTTTCATCATAGATAAAAAGGATGAAAAGAAAGGAAACTTCACAACACCATAGCACGTTTATAAAACAACAAAAACAAAGTATATAGAAGAAGGAAATCATGAATGATCGGTGAGGACTGAGGAATGTTTCAGTTAATTTAACCCATATTTCAATCATAATTGGAAGTTCCAGTAATCTGATCCATCTAAAGAGGAAAAAGAAAAATACCAACACCAAGGACTAAGAAAGGAAGCTCAAAAATAGAACAGATGTAAGGACAAATAAAACAGACTCCACTGAAGAATGAAAATTAGAATGAAGTGTAAGACTTGAAGACAAAGAAACAAGCTTGTGAGATATTTGATCCATTCTCATTGATCTGACATACAAAGTTAACCTGAACAAAAAAAAGGTTTTTTACTTGAAATACTGCTAAGAGTAGTTTGAACACCATTGACAGTTTAGAAGGAATAAGCTCTTTAGCAGTTTTAACTGCTAGGAACAGAAATGCATCTGCAATTTTGATCTTATGTTGTGAAAGAAAAGTAAGAGATGAGCTGGCAAACAAGCATGCAACAATTATGAAAGGAAAAGGAAATGAAAATTTACTGCCTACAGTACTGGGACTAGTTAATACGAGCATTCCCCTTCTAAGGAACAAAACAATAGACACATCCAGCGAAAAAAGAAAAAGAAAAACCCACTACTCTGGAAGATCAAAAAATGTGAGACCTTGCATGCTCAAGTACATGAAACAGAACTCAGTATCAAAACTTAAGAACAAAATTTTTGCCTTTTCAATTCAAAAACTGTAATAAACAATAAGAAGCAGCCTAGTTGACCAATGGATTAATAAATTGTCATTGTCTATGAACCACCAGAAAGATCCATTAAAGTGAATCTAAATCACAACAGTTCCAAAAACTTTGAGGTGAGTATCTGAAGCATATTGTGGTAAAAAGAAAAAAAAAAGAAGAAACCTTGTATGCAGAGTCCTTTAGTGTCTGAAGGTTCTCCAGTTTTAGCTTATATGTCTTTATCTCTTGAGCCTGATCCTTGTGAAGTTTCTTAATGACCTCCAAGGCCTTCGTATATCTGCTTCATTGAACATTAGATATGCAGGTCATTAATAGACAAAAGTGCATAGAAGATTATTGGCACATGAAACAGCATTCTGTATCCAGGAAAATATTATTCAAAATGCAATTGTCGTGATCCTTTTATTTAGGAAAGAAATGAGGCAAATCTAAGCAGGATAATCACTTGTTTTAGACAGTACCTCAGGATTTCAGCTGAACTTGACGAAGAGGGAAAATATCATTACTAGTTGTGTTCATGTTTAAAAGTGATGGAGAAACAAGGAACGCCAACTAGTATTGGGCGCCTGAGGCTTGATCCCATAGATTTTTGCCAGCATTGGGACAAAAACAAATGCCAACTTAAATTGTATCTGCCCTATCAAAGAGGTTTGGGGGTTTGTTAACAGTACAACTTCAAATGCATACCTTAACAAACCAAAAGCCCAGTATCGGTTAATAACATGAAAACTAACTATTCAACAAGGTATTTTACATGTTAAAGAACAGAGAAGCTAGTAAGAGAATACAAAGAAAACCAAAGCAACAGAAAAGAGTAAACTGAACTTGATGCAAAAACAGAAGAAACAAAAGATTTATTTAATGGTAGTAAGGCTCACATAGCAGTTAATAAAATAAAATTTAAAAAAAAAAACCACAATCTTACCGAGTAGCAGAGAAGATGTCGTCAAACTTCTTCTTCAATGTGGAAGGATCTTGTAAGGGCCAATTAGCTTCATCTTGGTGAACAAATATAACATTTTCTAGAATGGCCTTAGAGACTCCCATTAAAGCAGGAATTTCTCGATCCATGTCAGCACATCTATAGCTAAGGCATACTTTCTGCAATTGAGCGTTAAAAAAAGAAGGAAAATTAATACCGCAGAAAACCTCATATAGCCAGCCCAAGTAACTTGGGATGTAAGGCATAGTTTAGTTCAATTGAGTTGATTATCTAAATAATAAGGAACATATCTCTTGTAACGTACCATGAACTATTATATTTTCCATTGGCAGCATAAATTACTAAGAATCATGATTGCTATAAATCTAGGTCAACTATCCGGTCACAAATTTCAATGTGTTTGGGAGCAAAATATAAGTAAATCGATCTCCAAAATATGTATTTGCCAGCATCGCCAAGCAGAAAGTGAGTAAAATAAACTATCATCGTAAGTTAACTTGAAACCTCTCCTGTGTGTGGGTTAATTGTCTGAAGCACACTCTCGATTGCCTTATATTCCATTTTCGACGCCTTCTGCGTTAGCTGAAACGACCGAATGCACACCACATCTTTCCCTGCTGCAGTCTTAAATCTCAGCTTGATTTGTCCTTTTGTCTCGGTTTCTCCAGCAACCTATGAAAGAACAAAAGAAATACACGAGAACAAGCAAACAGTGGTCGAACATTAAGAGTTCCATTTACAGGAAATGAAATCAAAATGAAAAATCGATTAGGCAACCAGAAACTAAAATTATTCAATTAACTAATAAGTTACCTTAGGATCATGAATAAAACTGTGACCAGACCTTGCATTTGGAGGTAACTCCCCAGTGCAGGATAGCTTCAGGCACTCTATAATCGTCTGAAAGTATGAAAACAAACAAAACAATAAATCAGAAAAAAATTTACATTCAGAAAAAGCAGAGAAAAAATAAAGCAAAGTAAAATTACTGTTTTTCCAGCTCCGTTGGGACCAACGATTAGGGTTAAGGGTTTAAAGAAGGTGATGACGTGTTTATTCTCCGGGTCAAAGCTCCGGATTCCTTTAATCAGCATCTTATCAACGGTACTCATTTTCTTTCTGCTTCTTGCTTCTCTGTGTTCTCTTATGAATTATGAACAGAAATCAGAATCTACCATAATAAATAGCACAATCGTTTGCTTGATATGCGACAAGAGATGCATTCAGATTTGTTAAAATAAAAGACAGAGCAAAAAAATAAGCTTAAACGATGGAGGGGGAGACTGATCGGCAAGGGCTTGTGAGTTTGTGTGGAACGGAAACGGGTCGGAAAAACGGGTAAAAGGCGGGTTTCGTGCTCCTTGAAAAGGAGGGAAACGGGTAGGAAAAGGGGCTTTTGAGAGGTTTTTTTTTGGTTTGCATGAAACGCTGCGTATGCTCATATTGATTGAATTAAAATTTAACTAATTTATCGTTAATTATAAATCATAAATGAGTATTAAATAAAATTTACGTAAATATATTTTGACATTTTCAAGTTAATGATTCCAATATTTTTTATTTCTTCGAAATTAATAAAAAAAATATAATATATAAAATAATATAATCGGTTTCGCGCTCTTTCCAATTTCAAGTGCATGTCCTTCAACTAACTCGGGGCCTGTTTAGGATTCGAAGTAGTGAAATTCCTGTGCAGCTTAACAAGACCTGCGAAATCAGACCCAGAACACGAAAACCGATCCTTTTTATTCCAGACATAAATGCATAATAGCACTTTCTACCATGCAAAAAAAAAAAAAAAGAAGAAAATTTATGGCTAATTTTTAAAAACTTATTATTAAAATTAAATTATCATTATAGATAGTTGTTAAATTTCATATCTATTTTTAATTTTTTAAATAGATTGCGTGAAATATTTGAAAATTTTGAACTGAATAGAAACTTTTTATTACCATTTTAAATAATTACTAAAATAGTATTTTATCGATCAAATATATATTAATTATTATATGATAAAAGTAGATATATTAAATTATAGTTAAGTATCATAAACAATTATAGATTAATAATAATAAATAATACAGATGAATATGAATTAAAAAAATATAAATTATTTAACTCGTAATAAATAGATAATATAGATATAATATGCAAAATAAATGACAATGAAATTTAAATTGAATAAAATATATAATGAAACAATATATTTTAATAATAAAGTAAAATGAAATAATAATCTTGAAATATAAAAAAAAGTTAAAAAAAATATAGAAAATTGATATTCAAAATATAAGGAAAGATTGAAAAAACTATTTATAAATGAAATTGATATTAGAGAAAATTAAAAAATTAGAAATAAATTAGAAGAAGATGGAAATGAATTAGAAAAATAAAGAATAAAATTATAGATAAATTTTTAAAAAATAAAAAAAATTGGTAAACTTTTTTAAATCAAATAAATAATAACATAAAAATGTGTAGTTAATTAGTAGAATACCATTAATACTAATTGATAAATGTTTAATTTTGATTTAATTGATATTAGGGAATCAAAATTTAGTATTTCATGCTGTTTATCCTTAAAAGTAGTTAAGAGAAAAAGGAACACGTCAAAAAATGATAGATTTTGCCTTTAATTTTATAACAATATTGAATAATTTTTAATGATATATTATTTTTTTATTGTTATTATTATTATTATAACGACCATTTTATTTAGAAATTATTATTAATTAATTATACAATTAATTATATGTTATAAGACAAATATTTTATAATTATCTATTTCTTCTAATTTTTAAAAGCTAAAAGGAAAATGTAGGCTATTATAATATCATATCACTTCCATTATTACTCGCAATTATCATATGACGATTCTATATTTTCTATATTTTTATTTTTCAAAAAAAAAAACCTATAAAGTTATGGGGCTCGAATTTGGGTCGGACCTCTCTGGACTTTGGTGTTGGGAAGAGATACGGCCACGTTTTGCAAACCAATAAAGATATCAAACTGCATAGGAAAAAAATAATAATTACAAATATAGACTTTAATTTATAATAATAGAACATAATTTTACAAATTTTACAAATTATTATGTTTTTGAAAAAATAACTTTGTATAATGAATTTAATTAAATGTAGTAAATATTTGTATATAAATTAAAATAGATTTTAAATTATTATATAAATTTATTATTTGAATAACTTTTAGTTTTAATTATTGAAAACCCCAAATGAGTGGGGGGACATAGAAAAGGTTTGGTATGTTATCATCATCAATCAAACACACAAATTCATCTGATAATTATGAGGGTTTTTATTAATTTTGGATAATATTGTAAGAATAGTCCTTTAAATATATAATAAGGTTTAGACTTTATTATATAAAATTATTATGATAAGTTAGTTAGCAGAGTTTTAGTATTTTGATTTGTTTAAAATGTTGTTTAAAAAAAATTATATTATTCAATAATATCTAAAGTAAATAAGTTGATTAAATCCTCTTAGCTTTTAGAAATTAAAGATTAATTTTTTCTTTTTATTTTAAATATTTTTATTTAAACATTATTATTATTATTATTATTATTAAATATTTTAATTTTAAATTAATATTTAAATAATTGATTAATAAACAACAATTAAACATTACTAAAATGCTAATAATTATTAAAATTGATTTTTTAAACGTTTTAAAGTTAAATTGTTCCATAAATCAATGTTTTAATAAATTTCTGATCTAAAATGATAAGAAATTAAAGGAAAAATTAAAAGCTAAATAAAGAAACAAATAATATCCTGACTTTATGAAAATATAAAATGCACAGAAAAATATATAAATTTAATATAA
The DNA here is from genome assembly GCA_948192965.1 of Dalechampia spathulata. Lineage (NCBI taxonomy): Eukaryota > Viridiplantae > Streptophyta > Magnoliopsida > Malpighiales > Euphorbiaceae > Dalechampia > Dalechampia spathulata. The sequence goes on along the minus strand of CANYBF011766911.1, from coordinate 65,154 downwards.
TAAAAAAATATTATTATTTAAAAAAATACATTTATAAACAACATAAAAATATCCATTATTTATAGAAACATACAGTATCAAGTAATCATTTATTCTAATTATTTATAAATTTGGGAGAAATGTATGGCCTTAATCAAGATCCAAAATGGAATCCCTAATCAAACGGTTGGATGTGAAGAGAAAAAATCCAACACACCACATGAGCAGCACATGGCCGAAGAGACTAAAAAGGCCATGGCCATTTCCTCTTGTTGCCTTTTTGTATCCATATTTTTATATTTAATCATAAATTAAATATAATTTTATTTAATTTCCCAAATTTAACAAGCAACAAATTAGATTTAGTTGAACCATCATGGCATAGTTTATTACTAGAAATAGAAAATTATCTTCATATATATCTAATTATTTTTGTAAATATAAAAATAAAAATTATTTTAAATTTATTTTGATGATTTAGTTAAAAAGTATATAATAATAATTATAAAGGTGGCATTCAATGTGTGGCCAAGATCAAAATCCAATGATTTTGGTCCATTTGTTACAAATTTTAGCTGTACTTCTGCTACTCCACCGTACTTTGTCTTTATTTCTCTTTTTTTTATATATATATATAATTTCTTCTTTTTTTAAAAAAATGTTTTCTTGAAACATCTCAAAGATTAAATATTTATTTAATATAATATCAAAATTTAACATTATATGAATATTGTTATATATATATATATATGTTTCAAAGTTAATGTAAATATTATGAATTCGAAATGCTATTCTTTTAAGGTTGGGAAAAGCCTCACTATGGGTGGTTAACATGAGGAAAGAAAATCAATTATTGGAATGAAATTAAAGAGGAGCAGGCAGCGGATGGTTGGATTAATCATTGGCATTGTGGGCATAAGTCTAACTATACAGAGGACCTGTTTGAAAATGGCTCAATCAGTGTTCTCCCTCGTCCGCTGGCTGACATTCTGCGAGCCACCGACACTCCCACTTCCCGTCTTAGAATGAGCGGTCCGAGAAAATCAAATGATTTTTTCTGTGAATACAGGAAAAAGGTATAATATTTATATAAATGTTAATTTTTTATAAATTATTTATATTTTATTTCAAAATATATCTAATATAATTATTTATAGAATAAGCATTCGTTAAATATATAACAAGCTTTTATATCTAATTATGACAAAAAAAAGAGAGAAAAATGTATTTCACAGTATTATATTTTTTGAAAAATTATTTATTATTTATTATTAAATTATTGTTGTAAATATGGATTAATCTAAATTTAAACCAAATAATTTCCAAAACCTACCGGTTTGTTCTTGAAATATATTGAAAGTTGGATATATATATATATATATATATATATATATATATATATATATATATAATTATAAAGCAACTCATGTCGGTAAGAAGCTTTATTACTCAATAACATGATATTGTTTGTTTATAATACTTTTCAAGTTTCTAACCATACCATCTAATGTATTAAATGATTTTAAATAAACACTATCAATTAAATCATATATAACCACAATATTAATAAAAATAAATATAAATTATGATATAATATATAAATATATATAATTTTTATTTTTAAAAAACAATTTCATTTTACATTATATATATTAAAACCTTAATAGATGGTTATATTTTTTAATCTCATTTTTCAACGTTGCTCTTATAAAGTACATTCAACTATATGATCATTATATTATAACTCATAAAATCTATTAATTAGATCAATATTTAACTATTAATTATCATTAAACAATGAAGAAATGTATAATAAATTTAATAAATATTCAGATTAGTTTATTTAATAATAATAAGACAGTTCAGGCTTCGAGACTTGAATCCAAAGCTTTGTCCCATCATTTGGATTATAAAATATGATATATAATTAATGAATATTATATACTTATTACCCCTCCAATTAAATCAAAGTCTTCTGACGAGTAAATCATCATCTAATTTTCAAAGGCCATGTCCAAAACGAGAAAAAGCTTTCAGCCGTAGCAACATCAAGGTGGGAGTACTGTTTATAATATCATCCATACCCTATATTATTTCTTCGAGTATCAATAAACCCATATAGAAAATACCTTTTTAATACACTTTTTAGTAGGAGTTCTGAATATTTGTCGATGATACAAGTATAATCATATCATATCCGAGTAAGATTTATTCAGACATACATAAATTCGGTTAATAAATGTATGATAAATACGTGAGAATGAATTTTGACTTTCAATGACATTGTTTTCTTGATTTTATGTATAGTAATAGTACGAATGAAATCGATTGGGCATTTTTAATTGGATACATTGGTTATAATAATACAGAGAAACTAGCAAAGGACAAAGGAAAATTGATGAAAAAGATAGACATGGGATTTTGAATATGTTAATGTGTGAATGGCTGCATATCAAATACGTATACCGCTCTTCTCTCTCATTCTCATTTTCAATCATTTTCCATTGCCGACAAATTACAACGACCATCGCAAAACCAAATTATTTCAACGGCCAGAAAGAAGTTTCATCTCCTTAGTCTTACTGTACAATTAAAAATGGTAAAAAACAAAATTTATTTTTTTAGTCAGAGATTTTGGATTTAAATATTACATAATATTTATTGTGTGTATTATTTAATAATTAATCTATATATCTGGAACTATATGTTTGTTAATTTTTTATGATAAAGGTAAATGGGTTAGATTTTAATTAAATTTTGTAAGTATGTATGTGGTTGAATGTATTATAAGATTAAAATATATGTATTTTTTAAAATATTAATTAATTTTAAATAAAGTTTATAGTATCTAAAATTATATAAATAACATAAAAATTAAAATTATTAATTTATTGATAAAATATATATTAATTATCTCACAAATAAATACAAGAAGTTAAAATATAATCAAATATTATGAATATTTATATGAATTAAATATATTTTTAAGATTAAAATATGTATATTTAATAATATCAATTAATTTTTTAAGAAATTAATTAATTAATGTCCAAATATCTAACATTCAAAGGAGGCATTCGAGTAGGTATGATCCTATTAGGGAAAGGTATATTGACTAACGGAATTATAAATTAGTAAGAGCATTGAAAAATAAATAAATAAACAATAAGGATATTATATTAGTCTAATACAAAGGTCATGCTTGATATTACTAAAAGTATTCGTGAGGGTATTATAACATTATATTATAAATATAAAATACATAAATCTATGCACGTATCGATAATACAAGAGGCATGGCATTCACCACTTTGCTATAATGTTCTTGAATAATTAATTAAAATAGTATATGGTCACGGATTTGTGTGGTTGATCAATGCCTACTTATTTATTAATTTGGTTAATTAATATTATATAATTTATAATGTCAAACCAATTTATATAGTAATTTCCTACCAATTTCATTCATGCGGGACTTGTAATTTCAGTTCAATGCTGATCCATGCCTTTCTTGGTCCTTTTTAAATGGATGACACTTATATTTATATTTATTATTATTATTATTATTATTATTATTATATTAAAAATGTTGGCTTAGTTATAAATATTACGAGGATAACAAATTAGATTACTATTCTCCTGTGTTAAATTAAAAATATTTATTTAAGTTTTGATTATTTAAAATTTATTTTTTAATTATTTATTTTAAATTGAATGATTAGATTAATCAACTTAATTCATTAGATATAAAAGTTATTTATAAATATCATCCAACGATTTAAATAAAAAATTTGAAAAAGTTCATAAACAAAATACATATAAAAATTTATAAAAATAAACTATAATTTATATTCTCGAAACTATAAGATCATGATCATCCTACTTCTTTAATTTGATTTTTTTGAATATATTTAAAAGAATGATTAATTTTATATATAATTCATATCAAAAAAATTAACCACTAGAAAATGGAATAATAATTATTTAACAGAATAATAAATGATATAAAGAAGGTTCTCTAGAGAGGGAAGCTGCCGACAATTTTTGTAAAGGGAAGGGAAGGAGAAGAAGATGTCGTTTTCCTTCGTGGAAAATGACATTTCCATCCTTTTGGCACAACATTTACCTGCTTATATTTATTTACCATCCCTTTTAATAGCATATTTCCTTATTTATTTATTCCTTTAATTATCAATTGGACCCTTATTTTAATTATATTTTTTTTCAAATAATTATATATTTATGTCATTATTCAATTATTTTAAATATATATGTATATATGTACATACATTATTGTATATCAACTTGAAATATAAACTATTATCTTTTAATTCAAACAAATTAACTAATTAAAATTAATGTATGTATTATTAGGGGTGAATATCAATCCATTGGATTATTGAATCAAATTGAATTTTTTTAATATTTAAAATCAACTCGATTTAAAAATCTGTAAATCTAATTTGATTTAAATTTTTATCTTATTTTTTTAATTATTTTAATTTTCTTAAATAAAATTTTACTGACTATTTTTTTAAATCCAATAATTTTAGATTAAATTAAATCAAAATTTCGATTCAAACTCTGATTTGCTCACTATATGTTATTTTTAAAAAAATGTTGAGGAGAACCTTCATAATTCGTTAATGAAGCAATTTGAAAACATGATGTAATTAAATGATTAATTAATTGAAACTCCAATTGTTAATTATTAATTATATACTTTTAAACTTTAGCAGACAATAAATATAATTAACTCCAAACTTCATTAATTCTTTTTTTGCGTGTAAATTGAATTGCTTTGCAATTAAGACATGATTGTATATTTATTTTTCAACCCCTTTTAGTGCAACTTCATTGTATATTTATTATTGAATTATTTATAAATAGAGATTTAATATAACATTGAATGAAAATAACAATGATTTGTATATATCAGTATTATAATGTTAATTTGATAAGAAAAACATATAATTTATAGAGCGGATAGATGAATGCAATGGTGGAACGAAATAGCGATGGGATGAGAAGAAATCAAAGTGGAGAGGAAAGATCAGAGAATGTAGGGTTGAAAAATTAGAGGATGTGCTAACAACTTAGAACCATTAATTGGGTCAAATAAAACGTGGGAAATAAATATAAATACAAGTTTCCGACCTATAAAAACAATGGGATACGATATGGGCCATTATTTGCATACAAATTCATCCCAGTTGGGACATACTATATTTTCATTTTCATTTTCATTTTCATTTTCATTTTCGTACATGTTGTTCGATTTCCAACTCCATCATCAAATAAAGAATGTGAAAAACATCATCATAATTATAAAATTCCAAAGTACAATTGAGTTTGGCCAATGCTATTCCACTCCTTTTCCATATTAAGACTTCTGGCACATCCACATATATATATATATATATATATATATATATATATTAAAGTATGTTTTTGCATTTATATCAATATTTTTTTCATATAATACATGACATGCATTCCCTTTTTTCAACGGTAAAAAATAGTTCCTTGTTTGGATGCAAAGATTTTGAATAATGAATTTAATACATGAATATTTATTTAATTTTGAAGCATGAATATATGCATGAAACTCGTATCTATCTTGTATTAAATTTAATTATAAAGATTTTAATATCATATCAAGAAATCATTCAACTCAATAACTTAAATTATTAGATTAAGATCTATAAATAATTTATATTTAATAAACAAAATATAAATCATTTACGAACTTTTAAACTTTTTTGTATGAAATTTATAATAATAATAATAATAGTAATAGTAATTTGAATATTTGTTATTTATCAACAGAAATAATAAATGTTGATTAAAGAATATCTCTTTCCCTTTCTATGTATCATCTTTATCCATGTGCTAAAGGGGGGGGATGATATATGCAAGAATTCATATTTTTTCCAATTAAAAAATAAATAAATATTAAAGGTAAAGTACCCTACGAAGCTTCCCTTGGGGGTTCCCACCAGGCATCTCCCACCCATTCTGAAAAGGACCCCTCTCTCTCTCCTTTTTTTTTTGAAAGTGACCTATTCTTGTAGGGCTCCATATTTTCCTTCATCAAATATCATTATCCACCCTCTTGTGCATTCATCAATTAGTTGATTGTTGCTTCACCATCTTATCTAAATTCATTTAGGATGTCATCGCTTTTCAATTATATTCATCTGATAATCTTAATCAAATTAAAAGAAAAATTATGTAAAATTCTAAATTTTAAAATTATATTTATATTATCATATCATCGATTTAAGCAGCAATAATTTTAAAATCACTTTCAAATATCTTATATAATGAAATATATAATAGAGAATGGTATGAAAATCATGAAATTATAAGATTTTTACAAAAATTACATAATTAATTATATAATAAAGAATAATTTTAAATCATAATATTATGAGTATATTTTAAAAAAAATCTTATATAATGAATTGTATAGTAAAGAATAATCTAAAATCATAAATCATGAAAATTTTCAAGAAGTCATTATAATTTGAACCCTATCAAATAATTTGTGGATTAATCTATATAATAAACTATATAATAGATGATAGTTTGAAATTATGGAATCATGAGAAGACTTTAAAATAGCTTATATAACAAATTATATAATAAATAATATTCTAAAATTATAAAATTAAATAAAATTTTTAAAAATCATTAGAATTTAAAGTCAAAAATTTTTTCATTTTAGGATGATAATTGTATCATATTCATCTAATTTAAATTTAGCTATTCACTATCATTTAAATACGAGTTATGTAATTAAATTATTTTTATTATATTTAAAATTTTCTAGTTATAAATAAATTGAATTTGAACAGAGTAGCATAATTTATGATATACAATTAATTAAACAGGTTAAACGAGTTATAATAATTTGATGGATCAATTTATAATATAATGCATTTTAAATCATGTTATATATATGTATATTATATTATAACAAATACTAATTCAACTATTCAAAATACATTGTAGTATAACAATACGAGTCTTCATTATTATATATAGAGATTGTTGTTAAAAAAAGAATAATTTAATTAAAAATTTAAACTATTAAATAAAATGTAATAGTTAATTGTGAATGAAATCCATTAAATTAATTTAAATATAAAAAAGTACAAAGTATAGTTTATCTTTAACTTATCCAAGATTATCACCAAACTTATCCATTAGCAAGCAAAGGTCAATGAATATTTCAAAGCTTTTGCGTTGATGTGAAACTCCATAGAAAACCGACTAATTAAATAAATATATACTTACCTTTATTAATTTTTTTATATTTATTATACAAATATTTTTAATTTAAAAATTTAAATAATTAATTAAATATTCGAAAATTAAATAATTAAATAACAGTTTAAAATATTAATTAAAATAAAAAATAATTTAATACTTAATTTATATTACTTATTGCCTATGATGATTAATTTAATCAAGTTAATCAATCCCATCATGCATCCACTAGAATGCTATACAAAGAAAACGACATGAAATTTGGTTGTCGTACTCAAGATAATCTATTTTTAATTCTGAATTAATTTATTACCTAAATTGAAGGCTAAATTAAATTCTCGTATCTCAATAATGTTTTATATATAGTTTAAGATTTATATGAAATTAAATTATTTATATTTTAATTTATTTTTTTAAATAATATAATTGCGGTTAATAAGAAAAGAATTATTCATTCTCTTTGTCTTTTTTGTTTCTTTATTATTATTATTATTATTATTATTATTATTATCAATTTCAATAATAAATAAATAAACGGTAGAGTCAATCATGACTTTACTTTAACGAAATTGGACAAGGCTCCAAAATTCCACGTCAGCAAGGTTTCTAAAAGATTTCCATTATTACATAAGGCCACCGACTGTTGGCTGATTAGCTTTAAAGATTATTAATTACACTTTGCAGCTGATTACACCCAACAAAAACTCACTTTTTCCAAAAAAAACCCATAATTAATTCCAACTCTGAAATGCCATTCGCCTTCTGTCGGCGATTAACGCTAATCTACTATTTAATTATAATTATCATTTTTTCATTATACCTTCTGCCTCTCTATCAAATTTTGACCTATTAAAACCATAAATGCATAATTAATACAATATCGCTTTTAACTCATGACATGACGAATTTTTTAATCAATTATTATTTTTTTAATAAATAAGATATTATTTTAATAATCATAGTCAAATTGATATTAATTTTGTATTTATTTGGCATTTTTAAAAGAAGTTTTTTATAAAAAAATAAATTAATTAATTTAGGAAATTAAACATGTTTTCTTTAACCATAAAAACCGCCGATTAAGGCTAATAATTCTGTCAATATCATGGGCGATTAATTATTTTTAATTTAAATAAAAACAGGAAAAATGGTAAAAAAAAAAAAAAAAAAGACTGATATCACATGAACTCAGTTTATGAAGGAAGGGGGATGGAGTTCACATCTGAGCACGTGGAAGTCACATGGGGATTGCCATAGAATAAGATAGCTGGCACTCTCCTATCCATAATTACATGTTTTTTCCTTTTAACCATCAATAATATTAAAGAAAAATTTGCATTGATAATTACATTTTAAACATATCACATCCATATTTATACATTTTATTGTCGACATTAAAGTCTAAAATTATTATTAAAATTGAAATTATATTTCCAAATAATATCATACTATGTATTAATCCAATATATTATATAGTTCTGTTTTTTTAATTACTTATAATTTAGATATTATGTTGTACCATTTTGATGATAATCATTTGCATAGCTTTGGTTTATTATTTTTGATGGGTATTTCTCTATTACCTCTATCAAAATATATCATCTTAATGTATATTTATTATCTAAATAATGAAATAAAATAAATAAATAAATACTTAAATTAATGAAAATTTGATAAAATTTTAAATGAATATTCATCATAAAATTATAAATTTATTAATAATAGATATTAATTTCTATTAAATATTTAATATATATTAATTTATTATTTATATACTAATAACTAATAATAATTACATATTAATTAATATAAATTAACATATATTTAACATTAAATGAAATAAAAATTGATATATGGATTGATAATTTTAGATAATAAATTGAATGTATATAAGAATTTTTTATATTATTATTAATATGAATAGTAAGCAATGATAGTTAAAAGAATATATATATATATATTTATTTATTTATTTATTTACATGAATTAAATAAAAGTAATTAATTATAAACATTAGAATAAAACTTTAGGACAATGTTTATAATTGAAAAAAAAAACCAAAGAACAAAGTGGCGTCCAACCAATAGGAGCCCCACACGCGCAGAGCATTCTCTCTCTCGCAGAGCCTCTTTCTTTTATAAACTGAGCTCCGCACTCTACAAAATTTCAGGGCTCCATCTCAATCCAGAGCTCTAACTCCCATTTTCTTGCCTTTTCTCTCCTCCCAAGCACAACTTTACTTGTTTTTTCTTTAGTTCTCTGGCCTCCATTTTGTCCACAATCTAACAAGATAGACCCAAAAGAGAAAAGCAAAGAAAAGAAAAGACTCGGATTGCTTTATCCAATTACACGCAATACAAACCAACGCAGGAATGGCTTCGCCCCCAGACACAAGTAAAACCATAAAGCTAGAAAGATACAACAGCTATCTTCTTCGAAGAGTTCACAGCACCAAGCTCCTCAATGCCTCTTCCAAATTTCTGTTCCGCTTTACGCTTCTTGTAGCTCTCGTGCTTGTTCTTCTTTTCACCGTCAACTACCCACCGCTGGCCTATCATCATAATGATAAACATGCCCAGCAACATCCTCGCTTCCTCTCCGCAGCTTCCCTTTTTCCTTATTCTTCTTCTCCGTCCTCCTCCTCCTCCTCGGCCATCGGCGGTGCCGCATGGGAGAAACACGTGCGTCATTCCTCCACTCCTCGCAGGCCAAATGGGTTCTCGATTCTCGTTACTGGGGCCGCTGGTTTCGTAGGATCGCACTGCTCTCTCGCTTTGAAAAAGCGAGGTGATGGAGTTGTTGGGTTGGATAATTTTAACAATTATTACGACCCATCATTGAAAAGAGCCAGACAACAGCTTCTTCTCAAGCACCAAGTGTTCATCGTTGAAGGTGATCTAAATGATGCCCAGTTACTGGCAAAGCTTTTCGATATGGTGCCCTTCACCCATGTACTCCATCTAGCTGCTCAAGCTGGAGTTCGCTACGCCATCCAAAACCCGCAATCTTACATCAGATCAAACATTGCTGGTTTTGTAAATCTTCTCGAGATTGCCAAAAATGCGAACCCGCAACCGGCCGTCGTATGGGCTTCGTCGAGTTCCGTTTACGGGTTGAACACTGGAGTACCCTTTTCGGAAACTGACAGAACCGATCAACCAGCTAGCTTATACGCAGCTACGAAGAAAGCCGGAGAGGAAATAGCTCATACTTACAACCATATATACGGTCTTTCCCTGACGGGGTTACGCTTCTTCACCGTGTACGGCCCTTGGGGAAGACCAGACATGGCGTATTTCTTCTTCACCAAGGATATATTACATGGGAAAACCATAGATATCTATCAAACACAAGACGACAAGCAGGTGGCGCGTGACTTCACCTACATTGACGACGTGGTGAAAGGATGCATCGGGGCGTTAGATACGGCGGAGAAGAGCACAGGAAGCGGTGGTAAAAAGAAAGGGCCAGCCCAATTAAGAGTGTACAACCTTGGAAACACTTCGCCCGTTCCTGTTGGGAAATTGGTGTCAATTCTGGAGAGCTTGCTCAACACAAAAGCCAAGAAACATGTGATCAAGATGCCAAGAAATGGGGATGTGCCCTACACTCACGCCAACGTAAGCCTGGCACATAAAGATTTTGGTTACAAGCCAACCACCGATCTATCCAGCGGATTGAGAAAGTTTGTCAAATGGTACGTGGGTTATTATGGCATTCACACTAAGATTAACACCAAAGAAAATCCCATCACCAGTCAACATCTTGAGGATTAAAGCTCCAATGAACCTTCATCATCAAGTTTCATTTTCATTTTCTAGATTAATCAGTCTATAAATTTCCCTTCGTTTTTTTGGTTGGTGTAATGAGTTCAGATTTCTTGTGTCCTTTGTTGATTATGTAAACTATAGATATAGATTTTATACCCAAAAAAAATTGTGAATTAAGAAACCGAAGAAGAAGATGATGAAAACCCAGAAACAACAAGGGAAGAAGTTGAAAACTGTAGATCTATGGAGTTTGAGGGGGCGAAATAATGATAATATTGGTGGGGTCTGCTAGAAAGGATGTAGATCTCAGCCATTAGATTCAGTATTTAAAGAAACCAAAAAATATATATATATATTTGTGATTGAACATCAATTATTAAGGCCTCAAGATTCTTCTGTCTGGAATTTCTTATTTATTTATATTTGTAACTTCATATGATTTATGAGCTGTGCAAGTTGGTAGATGGAATGGATGCATGAGTTGTGAGATTTTTCTGCTTTTTACGGAGATGCTTCCACTCCCAATTATTGAAAAGCTCAACTCCATATGGCAGTAGAAAAATGGAGCTTTTCATGTCAAAGTTGGTGCAATGAGGAAGATGGTGAAGGAGAAGACAATGGTAAAATTTGTCAATGTTATATATAAATATTGGAGGCAAAAAGCATGGGACATGATGATGGCTTTGCTTTTGCATGAACCACTTCACTTCTATTTCCTTGCTAACTGTCAACTTCTTCCCATTTAAAGAAATTCTTCAATTACAACTTATCCCTTATTTTTCCAATCATATTTCATGATTTCGATTTAATTTTTAAATTTTAAATTTTAATTTATTTAATTCAATTTAAAATTTTCATAAAAATCGATGATCACCCGAACAACTAATCATAATATTAAAACCACATGTAATATTACACAAATAAGAGCTGCGAATAAAGTCAAAGAAGAAGCACATGCAGTTAGTTATTGCACCTTAAAAAACACAAGCAGCAATGAAATGGGTAAGTTTATATAATAAGGTGAAAAATGAAAGGGATGGGAATCAGATTAGAGTTGATTGATAAGTGAGTCAAACTTCCCCACCGGATTTTGGATATGTCAAATACACTCCACATTCTTAGCCTTAATTTCATACATTTTCAAATGCTATGATTATACTCAACACCCTTCAACTTATTTAATTCAACATTCAACCTTTTATTTATTTTTCAGAATATCTTTTAATATAATATCCTTGGAAAAATATAAAATTACAGCAAGCAGATAAGATTATTTAATTTCCTAATTTCGAAGCATATTAAATGAGACTCGCACATCCTATGAATTTTTAAGGTATTGCAAGTTCGTTGCAATGGCAGAGTTTGGTCAGCTTCGGTGTCTCCGGCGTACGCCATTTACTATATCATAGCAATTCACTTGAAGAAAATCTCAAAAAAAAACAAAAACAAAAACCCCACCTTGGAGATAAAGAAGAAGAAGAAGATTATGAGATCCAATAACAACGCATGAATGATTAATGATACAAGACTTGACGATATTTCATGCTATTACATACCCATCAAAAGGATTGTCGGAACCTTTTTCTATCGAAAATAATTTTGATTTATTATATATAATTATAATTTTTATGATTATATTATATTATGTTATTTATTAATTTATTTTATTAAAATTTATAATAACGATAATTAAAATATGTATATTACAAAATATCATTCTATATTTGAAAAGAAACAACTATGTAATTAAAGATATGTAAACTTGTTTTTAAATATTATATAGTTAATTTAAAATTTTTAATATGATATTCAAGTTTTTTGTAACTGTATAAAATTTAATTTATGAAAATTCATTCTGTCAATTAAAAATTATTTTAATATAAACCATATGTAAGTAATCATATTTTAAATTTATATATAAAATTATTCATAAATTATTATAATAATTTAGATTTTTAAAATTGAGTGAGTATTCGAGATTAGCTATAATTGTATCTAGAAGGTGTAAAGAAACACATGGAGGAAAAAAATAATAATAAGGAGAAGAAGAAAAAAGTCAGAAGACGGATGAAACAAAGAAGATTGTTTTGTCTGGAGGGAAATCAACTGCAGAAAAAGGTAATGGAATGTAGGCGCGTTGAACAAAGGCAGCTGTATACGGGAAGAAGTGAGCTGGTCTTAATGTCATCAATTCTTGACTCGGAAGCCGCAGATTTTCAAATGGAATCCAATGGATCATCTCACCTCACTCTGTGATTACAGGGAATGTCCGCTCTCTTCTTTTCCTTGCCAACTTGTTTGCTTTTAAAATACACATTCATTCAAGGTGTTATTTTTGTAGGATTTTCTTTATAATTATTTTTATTCTTAATGTTTGATATAATTAAGTGAAATCCATTCTTTTTATTTTAATCATGTAGAGACATTTTTAACATAACTATGAACAATGATTTTCTTGCAAGAGAGTTGATGAGTAAGTAAATAGTTTTCCCATGATCTCATAATGGCGCAGTAGAAGTAATTAACATCGTCTGAATTAAAAATGCATGATTTTCTTAGTTCTCTTTCTTACCCTTTTCCCATCATGTCGCAATTAATACCATGTAATGTATTTTAATTACTATGTTTAATAGTGTTAACCAGAAATATTAAGGAAAGATTGTAATCTGGGAAAAGAATAATTAAGGAAAACATTAGGTTCTCAAAACAAACGAGAGAAAAAGAACACTCATGAACCATTAACAGGAACCGACGAAGCAATCGTAATTAAGAAAAGTAAAATGAACTGGGTTAAGACCAGAAACTGCCATCAGAAGATGATATAATGGATAAAACCCAATACTCAAATGGTAAACGCTGCAAAAGTCAAACCTCTTTCCAGTGATGCATACCTGTGGTTAGCATTATCCCTGCGGTGAACACAACCTTTTCTTCTTATATTTCAGCACAAGAAATGACAGAAGCTCTACTTCAGAGCAAAACTTTGAAAAGACAATGTAATCTAACACAATGCCAGTGAAAACAATATCTTTTAGCTAAGTAATAACTTAATACAGACGCCAGCACATTAATGACACCAAAAGATTAGAAATCTTCATTGCCGAAGCCACTGCCCCCACCAAAAGAATTGTTAAAAGATCGTGAACCACCAGGTCTACCAGGCCTGTCAGTCGCATAACTCACACGAACGTTCCTCCCATGTAGCTCCTGACAAAAAGAATACGTATAAAGCTCAACATTTAATCTATTGCGAATGCTCAAATATCCTCAAACATTCTTCAGTCAATTATCACACCTGGCCATCCATGGCTGACAATGCAGAACTTGCAGACTCGGGGCTCGCGAAGTTGACAAACCCGAATCCCCTTGATCTCCCAGTATCTCTATCCGTGATAACCCTTGCTGTGGACCACAACGACATATATGAATCAGTACTAAGACACTTAGCAATACCCAAAGAAGCTGGGTAGAGAGTGGAAAGGATTCCTTGTAATCAATTCCATTAGGGACATAGGCAAAACATAAGCCTCAGAGCCCGTTTGTTATGAATTCTGTGAATAATCTTTGAACTTAGTTGTTCGGTTTTCAAATACAATATTACTTTTCACCATTACATTTTCCAGAACAGAAAAACAGGAATTTCCAAATAAAAGAGAAAGCCAAAAGAAGGTGGCCTTCCAAGCTCTCTTACTCGCTATTCAAACTAATTATTTTCAATTCAAAAATGAAAACGAGAAACAGTGGCAACAGCTAGTGCCAGAACCAGAAATTTTTTGTAGAGGGACCATTATCCATTATAGTTTTGTAATTTACCAGAGTAGACTAAAATTTATATAGAGCATGCTTCTTCTGTAATTAAAATATATCCAAAACCAAAAATTTGCTTGTTCCAAGTCATGGCCATCCCAGTTCCATCACTGATGACGGTAACCAGGTTCTATAGTTCACATTTTTCAAATGAATAATACATTAGATTTCACAAAACCCACATCTTAGCTACAAAGATAAGTTTTATTCTGATTAGTTCATTAATAAAAAAATATTGATTCACAAATATGTTTTCACCGATGGTTCTTACACAAAAGAATTTATAAAATTTATAAAATCAAACACAGTTTCTGGAGATTTGCAAATGAACTTTTATAAGACTTACCACTAACAACCTCACCGAAACCAGAAAATGCATCCTTCAGAGAGTCATCATTAGTCCCATATGAAAGACCTGAATTGCACACAAACAATGCCTCGAATTAAGATAATGCTATGAATGCAATTTCAAAAAGACAGATCCAAAAGGTGATCAATCATAACCAACATTTATCAATTACCTCCAACAAAAATCTTCGCAGAAGACATGCACCTGATAGAGTTTAACAGAACTGGAACTTTCTCAGTCTGAGAAATGCTCTGTCTCATCAAGCCCCCGATTTTGTTACAGAAAGCCATTTTCAGATTACTGATTAAGAGAGACAACAAAGTCGAAACAAGACAAACAAAAATCAATTGAAGCTCAAAGTTTAGGTATATAAATGAACTATTTAGCTATCAAAATACATGAACATGAAAAAAAAAGTCGAATAATTTGAGAAAACACGGTCAGTATTCGAAACCCATCACAAGAATTAATATTTTACATAGTCATAAATCGCAAACTGACCCCAAAAAAAAAAAAAAAAGGAAACCCACACAGTCAAAACTGGGAGGAAAATCAGGGTTTTATAAAAGGAATCAATTGATACTCAAAACCCATCAAAAATTTACAAATTGAACACGTTAAGAAGCTAATGAGATACAGATTGACTATCGCAAAGAAAAATAAAACGGAAAAAGTAGAAAATTGAAGGGAAGCAAAATTAGGGTTTAAGGAAAAAGAATACTAACAGAAAAATATGGCGACTAGGGTTTAAGGGCTTGAGCAGTGCAACTTAGGGTCTCGGAAGAAGCAAAAAAAAGAAAGAAGAATTTCGTGCTTTTAAAGCAACAGAACAGAGGGCTAGAGACAGGGTTTCCTGCGGTTTGGTTTACTTGTTACTGGATGAGCTCTTTCTTTGAAAAGTTGTACGCTTGTGCAATCAGTTGAATGCACAAGTCAGTTTAGGAATTTTTGAGAGTTGTACCGAATGTGTAACCGTAGGCGAATGAAACCGTTCTCTATCAACGAATTGAATCGACTGCTTTCTGGTCTAAGATCCATTGGGCCTATGAGAACCATGAAAGCTTCAAGAAGGTTCAGAACCATTTAAGCCTGTAACCGGTTTCTAAACGAGCCGACCCGGTTTGTAACACTTGGGTAACTACCAGTAACCGTAAAACGGAAACTTTCTCGGTTTGGTCCAAACTAAGAGTGTGGATCGGTTCGAAAATCCATAAAACCGAAACCAAAATTTTTAAATATAAATTTACATCAAATTATTAATTATGCCATTAAAAATTTAAATTTAAATGTGGTTGAAGGAGGAATCGAACCTGTTTCTTTGATGAATCCATGGCTTCTGTCACCTTCTGCATAGTGATAAGGCTTGCTTAGCTCTTTCTTATGCTTCAGGATGATGGTAAGAAATCCTGCAGCGATCCCATCTTTTCCGGCATAATCAAGAATTGGGGAAAATACCGCAGTCCTCAAGCCCATTTCTATCAACACGGATCCACTCTAACCCGAACCATCCATGACTTGGGCCTTCAATACTAGAATGGAGACATTTTTCAAAAATATTTAAGAATATCAATTTTTTGAAAAAATTATAAAAATAATACATTTTCAAAAATATTTTATAAAAATAATAATTTTTAAAATTTCGCATAAGTTCGAAGAGTGTTCAATATAATTTTACATAAATACCCAAGTAAAAATTTATTATTCCACTGGGTTTTTTTAAAAAAAATATTAAATACAATATTTTTATCTTCAAATGTTATTTTTATGCTCAATTCTTACTCTCCTTAATGCTAATATGTAATTTAGTCAATTTTTTTATTCAATAATTTTATTAATTGCAATTTTGTCAAGTGCTAAATTAGGTCGAATATTAAATTTATAAAAATATTTTTCATATTTAAATTCAAGATTTAATGATTAAAGTAAATACAATGATAATTTTTTGTAAAATCTAAATTACTTAGCCTTTATCCTGTGGAAGATTGTTTTAATTCATTTTAAAATCTAAATTTTAAATTTTTTTTTATTTTAGATTGACTAATAAAATCAAAATCCTAATTTCATTAACAATTCCGATTTAAAATATTGTAAAAAATAATTTAAGATAAATAAAAAATAATATTTAAATTTTTATATTTAAAACCTTTTCTGTCAAATATATAAAATAAACCATTTAAGCTATTTTTAAAATTAAATCATTATTTACATGATGTTAGAAATAGAGGTGGATTCAAGAATGAAATTCAATAGATATATATTATTACATGAATCGTAATTAATGAATTTTGTTAGTCAAATTATTAATCCACAAGATAAAAACTATGAAATTGATTTCTTTTATGAAAAAATACAAACAAAAAAATACTAATTTGAAAGCTACTAACAGTATATGTAATTTAAAATATTTATAAATTCTAAAAAATAAATAAAAATAAAAACTTAAATTTTTCATAATGTAAAAAATAAATATTTAATTTATATGACGTATTATCTAATATATATATATATATTATTTTTAATTTATAAAATAAAAACATATTTTGTCAAATATATATAATTTTATAAATTTTAAATAATTTAAATAAAATAAAAGGTTGAAATGCGCATTAATTTTCGGAAAGAATAAGAATAAAGGAGTCAATTCCAAACAATGTAAATCGAAGACCCATTCCAACAAAGGGATGTCTCAATTGAATCCTACATGCATTCGAAACGTCATCAATCCTTTAATGTTGAAACGTGCTCTTCACATTTTACATCTCTGTCATCTCAAATGTTATCATTATTTTAAAATTAATCATTAAAATCAATCATAATATACAAATATTTTTAATTTTATATAAATTTATCATATAAAATTATAGATCTGTTAATAATATAATGATATATATCAATATTTATTAAATATTAAGTATTGATTAATTACTATTTATATCAAATTAATTAATGATAATTATAAGTCAATCAATTTAAAACTAATCAATAATTGATATTTAATAAAAAAAATTGATATATATCATTATATTATTAATGAGTTCATAATATTACATGATAGACTCGATCCATATAAAAATTTATCTAACTCACATGAATATTAATTATATTTATCAAAGCATGATCTCTAAACCATTTCCTTCCTATCCAACCATTTATCATTGATAATCTGAAACATGATTTAAAAAAATATGGGCCATTTTAAAATTATTAATATGAATAACAGATGGTTTCATAACTATTTGAAAAATAATGCTTACTTTGCAATGGTAATAATTTTATATAATAAGGTTTTTTTAATAAATTTGTATTAAACTTTTTTTAAGCATAGCTTTTTTATTTTTAAAAATTTTTACATAATTTAAGGCTACATACTATTTTATTCAGATTTTTAGATAAAATACAGTTCACATTTTTATATTGAAATTTTAAAAACATTTATTGGTAATATATATTAGATTGGAGTGTTTACTAAGCAAGAGAATGTTGAAAAATAAAACATTCAAAAGTAGGCCAATAATAACACCGACCTCCACCAACCCTATATAGCTAATTATTTTTTTGCCCTCACGTTCGTAGCTCAGTTGGTATTCGAATGGTAGATTTGGTATTAAGGTCCAAGATTTAAATCTCAGCAGCCGCAATGTGGGAGTTACACTCTTTGGGTGGGCTTATTGTGGACACTGAGTATTTGACCTCCCATCTAGGAGACCGCTGAGTACCATGATTTACCTCTCCACAATTGTTCGGGTTCGGGTGTGGGGGCCTTGGGGTGAGTGAATCACCTTTTGGTATCAAGCTAATTATTTTTTCCTATAATAAAAGGAAATAAGAAAAAAAAGTTTATTTTATATTATTATTTGAATTTGGTCTTTTTTTATCAATAATTGTAAATTTATTATTTAATTTTTAAAATTAGTTTTCATAAACTACTATATTTATCTTTTCATGTATAATCATCCTCAAAGAAATGTAATATATTATATTATTATTAATAATAAAAATGATAACTGAAATTATATTTATAATGATGAATTTTAATTACTTTTCATATTCAACAATTCAAAGTTTAGAAAAATACTTAATTATATCATTTCATATTTCTTATATATATTTATTATTTTTTAAATAATAATAACTTATTTGTTTATTGCTAAGAATAAAAATATATTTTATATTTGGCCATATAATTTTTATATTTGTAATCTTAAATTTATAAATGACATCTAAAAGGAGGTGAAATTGTCATTAATGAAATTTTTTGAAATAAAATAAAGTATTTTTGTAAAACAAAAGGTGTGTTAAATATTAATAAATTATTAATTATATATATATATATATATATATATATATATATAGAATGATGTTTTTTTTTTATTTTGAGTTGTTTTATGAAATTTTATATAGATTTATTCTTATAATAAATATCATATATAACTCTATTTAAATTAAGAAATGAATTGAATTAATTATTAGTTTAGTTTAAAAATTTTAAATTTAAAAAATATTTAATTTAATTTAATTTTTTGAAAAAGTAAAAATATAATTTTGATTTAAAAGTTGGTTGAATACAAAACATATTAAAAGTCAAATTGATTTAATTTCATTGATAAATTGATTTAATTGGTCGAGAAAATCAAAGGATTAGGACCCTAAATTACAGCATTATGACGTGTAAACAACGTTTTCTGCGAGATGTGACGTTGGTAGGGATCCTTGGTGGAATTTTTGAGCCCTTACCCACAATTTGTCTTTTCTTTTTCACTTAAAAGTGACATTTGAATTATGAGTTTTCTATATTTCAAATTCATAGTATTTTTGTACTTTTTTTATAAAAAAAATTATGTCATTTTCTTTTTTATCATTTTTATTTATGAGAAAATGTGATTTATTTAATGTTGTTACAATAATATCATTAAAATATATGAATTTTATATTTTTAACTAAATAACAAATTTAAAATTTAATATAATTTATAAATTTTATGAAATTTAGATTCCTTCCATCCAAATGACCATTTAAAATTTTTAGTTTATCCATAAATAATCTTTTAATGTTTAGTTTTAATATTAAAACTTTCAAATTTATTTAAATGGAACTAATTTGACATTTTTATCGTGTTTTGGAATCAAAGGAGCAATACAAGTTATATGACCGAGGTTTATGGGCATAAGAGAAAGTACAAGAATATGATAGGTTTAATTATTTGTTTTTAAATTCAGGATTATATTAGATTCAATTTTGAAGATCCTTCTGAATATAAGGATTGACAATTATTTTATTTATTTATTTGAGCCTATAAATAGGAGACTTGTTCCTATTATAAGGGATTGAACCTTTTTGATGTTTAATTTATTTATTTGAGCCTATAAATAGGAGACTTGCCGCCTATGATGCTTGGCTAGACGTTTCATTTCTCAATCAAGAGCAACACAATTAATTATTTAAAGATCATTTGAGATCAAATCATTCCTAATTTCAATGGTAAAATCATTATTCAATTTAATTTTGTAAATCGATGAACCATTATATTTCTTAGGAACGTGACAAAAAAGGATCTTTTGCACAGTTCTATTTTATACATACTGTTAAGTGAGTTGTTTGATCCGTAATTGTCACTCGATTTGCTGAAGTAGCAATCAAAGAATTAATTGAGGTGAAAGGCTTTTAAGCCTCTTTGTGAATTAAACGATATAGTTTGAACATGACGGAGCTGATTCTTAAATGTTAATTAGAATCGGGTTCTTCTAATCCTTAATGCTATTTCTGATAGACTATGTGTGAAGCTAAATCCATTGTATCTATTCGGGAATTAGAGACGATTGTAGAACTGTTTCTTAATCGTCTTACAAATAAGGAAGAATTGGTTCATGCGAGGCTCTTTCAGTGTTCTGTAACCGATTTGATGATTTTTATCATTAAATTATCATTGCATCAATAATCATGATATGATAATAATTAATTGTAACTTGCGATTGGGAAGTGTTTCCGTATTGATATTTTCCAAAATCAAAATTCATTTTATTATTTTGCTTTGATTATTTCAAAATTATTTTTATTTTATTTCTGATGTAAAGAATTGAAGGTTCATTTCATTCCTGTGAGATCGACCTTTCTTTCACTATTGTAAAATTATTAAATATATACATCGAGAGAAGTAGGATTTAATTTAACGATTTTGACATTCGATCATTTTGGTTTAGCATAGATTAATATATAGAATAGTATAATCAAAAATCAAAAATCAAATGATGGACAGTTATGCATATTAATTTAAAATAGAGCATTAATCAACAATTGGAAGTGTTGGGATGGACTATGCTTCCATGTTTTTTTTTTAATTATAAAAAACACTACTAAGGAACCAAATCCAAAACTGGAACTGAAAATAATTTATAATTCCAACTCTATGGAGTTCCCAAAAGCCAAGCAAGTCTTTGTCAAAATAATCACCATTAATGCCCCACCCCAGCCTCTGTAATTATATACCCTATTATGTCCTTATCATCCCACAGTTTACACAAAGTGGACTTCATTATTATACTCTCAAATCTTATCAAATCCTGCTCCCTTCATATTTTAATATCATTTCACCCTTCTAGCCCCCCTTCTTATAATAATCATGCTTGAAAGAGGATGATTTCTTTACAATACAATGAATTGCCTCTCTAAGTGCCTTTAGGACAAGTTTAATAAGATCCGATCTAATTACCTACGTAATACAATCAAGTAATATAATGAATTTTTCATTATATTTTATTATATTATATTATTTGATATATTATAATAATCAATGTAATGAATAGACTTAAATACATATGTTTGAATATGAAATATAATAAAAAATATATTATATTTTAAATATATTGATCAATGATGTATTAATAATTATTTAAGTATTTATTATTATAATAATATTGTATAACTAAACAGATAAATACACCCAAGTGAAGATCATCTTAAATTTTTTAAGTTTTTAATAAATATGTTTATGTTTGGTAACTTGGGAGGTTAATTGATTTAAGATATATTGGTTATGTAATGTCATCTATTATTAATAATTTTACCAAAAAATGGAACAAATTTTCTGGAGATGGTGAAAACTAAGGCCAATGAAGAAGGGTCAAGTCAACACGACAGCGGCCACAAGCCACTTGGGGAGCAAAAAGACAACAGGATATCATATCACTCTAATTTCAGGATTGCTCCACTTCTCCACGGCCAGACCGCAAATAACCAGTGGCCTCCGGCAGTGGGGTTATTGGGATCAAAGTCCCTGTCTAGTCCCCACCACCCATTTATTTCAGTTATTCATTCAGTTCACTGATAAAAAAATATTTGTCAAGGAAGATCATACCAATCCCATTTCTTCTCCACGTTTCCTACCCCCGTCCTTTCCAGAACAGTGATCCATTCTACACAAAAAACTTCACATGTCCACACATCCATCACAAAAATCAGCTGTGAACTTCTTTATTTTGGGAACTTGAAAAATTTTATTTCATTTTGCTTGCAAAATATATATGGATATAAGGAGGAAGAAGACAACGGAGAAACTCTCCTACCCCAACTGATTCGGTGGAAAATGCTAAGCAATTACATAAAAAACTTCGACAATTCTGATAAACTACGCAATATCAACCAGCTTTCAAATAGCTAATATGTAGTTTTTGGAAGGGCACATAAAATTCATCACCCATAATAAGGAACGGGAAAGTAGGGGGAAAGAAAAGGCACCACATGAATACGCGTGCATATGAATACGTATGAAATGAGAACATACGAAAACATATGCATCCATTAGCATATCAAACAGTACAAGTATTAAGTTCCAATGAGATGCGGGCCACATAACTGAGTATATTATTTATACCATAATGTCTGCAAGTGTTACTTAAAGCCGAAAAGAAACTATACAAGAAGATTTTGATTTCTGATAGTCAATAGTTTAGTTAGCATAGCACGCAGATGTACTTTTTCTTGTTCATGCATTGCCAACCAGAAAACATTTCCGTGATCCTATCGATGATCAAATATCAAGTTTAAAGGCGTGTATCTACAAAATAAGGAAGGAACCTATTCAAAGTTCCTTTGATAGTTTTTCCCGTTGCCGGCGCATCCGAGCTGCCCATGACATGTTATCTTCTGAATCCTTGTTCATGCTTCTTCTCTTCAGCTCTGATAGCTGAGCTTCCCAGCGATTCCTCCAAGCACCACTCACTTCAATTTCCTGAATTGCAGAGAAATTCGGGTTAACACAAAGCCATGTTATGGAAAAGGTGTTCTGAAGCCAAATCTTAACTAAAGTTTATGGTCGATGGTTATTGCAGAACATAGCACGCAGATATTAAGGACGGTTTGGAAAATAAGGAAAGACCAGAATAAAATATATTTATATAGTAGTGGTTTTTCATGAGGAAAGAACGATTAATAGTGGCATTTGAATGAAATATTGACAAAGAACTTGATACAGAACATAAATTCAACAGATGTTGAAAAGCAAAGGTCTGCAAAGAAAGCTCATTAGAAGTCTTCATGGATCTTCCTAAGTTAGAAACTGACGATTAAGGCCCATTAAACACCACAGATTCGAACTTTCAGTCTTTCTTCCTTCTCAAATTTTTGTATCATACCTTTGATTTATCGCTGAAGGTATTTACTGTTAAATAAACATATAGAAAACAATCCAAAAAAACATAAATTCACCCACAAAAATTCACAAGCAAGGTGCCCCTAACAACCTCAGAATTTATTAATAAATTTCTCAATTTTTACAAACACCAGCAAAAATTTATCTCAAATTGAGAAAACCCACATAAAAATCTAACATTTGGTTCAATTTGCATAAAGAACAACATAAAAAAAAAAAACGAAAAAAAAGGGTTACCTCGTCACTTTGGTATCTTCTCCTAGCGGAAAACGCAAGATGAAGACCTCTAGCCATATCACAATCGTAAGTTGCTCTTCTTCTAGGATCAGAAAGAGTCTCATAAGCCTCTTGAACCTGAATAAACCTTTGTGTATATTCACGAACCCGATCTGGAGGCGACACGTCAGGATGGTATTTTCTAGCTAGCTGTTTATAAGCTTGTTTTATTTCAATTAAAGTGCCTGATTCAGGTATTCCAAGTAATTCATAAAAGCTCATATCTGTTGAGCTCGATTTAGCAATTCCATCACTAACAGCAGCTTTTACTCTCAACGACGTTGCCAGGTGTCGTTTGGCGGGTCTGAACCGCAGAAAGGGGTCGGGATTGGAGGTGGGTAGTAAGGGAGCGGTGGCGGTGGAGGAGGGTAGGTGGAAGCGAACGGTGTCGCTTGCCGGATTCATCAAACAAGTGCAATGCATTGCTTTTTGGGTTTGTTTTCAAGAAGGTTTGGTATTGATTTGGATTTTCTATCGCTCAAATATCTGTTCAAGGAGAAAGGGAAAGTTCATGATATGAACAAGTGAATTGGCCTGTCATGTACTTGGGATATATATATACATACATACAAACACACACATCTATACATATATATACATATAGTCGTCCCTGCTGTTACTTACAAGTTTATTTCAAATATAAATTGTTAATAAGTTATTAAATTTATTTACATATATATTAAATAGTAAACATGAATTTTAAATTGAAATAATTTTTTTAATAAATAATTAAATATTTTTTTATCATTGTTGGCATGTAAATAGATGTAACTTAATATGTATAATGATTCAACAAATTTTAAAATTTATAATTCTTAGATTGTAATTACTCCATCGCAATAATACGGGTTGCAACTGCAGTATAAGATATGATTCATTAGGATCAATGATAATTAAATACTTGACATTAATATTATTAATTATTTAGGTGTTTCATCAATCTAATATAAGATAAAATTTATTAAATGAGCTAAAATATAAATCAATTAACGTAATATACATAATTTATAAATAAACATAGGGATTGATGAATACAAATATAATAAGACCTTTCATTAGCAATTCAAGTCTTAGTTTTAAAGCACTGTATTAATGTAAAATCATTTCTTTTAAAAGAAGTTTTACTTATTGAAAATAAGTTATCACCTTACTTTTATGACTACGAAATTATTTTCACTAATTAAGTCTTATTTCTACACTTAACTCCTATATCTAGGTAGTGATCATTCGATATTTTTAAGTTCATTCGATTAGGTTAATCCTTCTTTCAAAATGATTAACATAATTAAAAGGACCCATTCTAACAATTGAACATAATGACATGAAATTCAACTCAAGGACACAAATAACATCAATTTGCTAATAAAAAAGGAAATAATATTATTTACATAATCATCCAAACCCCATATCAACTACTATTGCTAAATCATAACTAGAAATTTAATAAAGCAAAGAAACATAATAAAAGGAAATATAACTATATTAAATATTTGAAATTAAAGCAGAAATAAATGGAAAATAAGAAGAACTTATACAATCTATTGCTACTATGCTTATGCTCTTCCTTTCATGCCCAATGTGATTGTCTTCTCAATATCTTTATGAAGATCTAACAAAGGAAACCAGAATCAAAAAAAAGATAAGTAAAAATACACTTAAGTTGTCCAAGTTTTTCTCAATCTCCTCAAAATCCTAATTTTATCATAACCTAATTTCTAATACTCCATGAGTGAATGATTAATGGAATCCCCACGTTATGATTGATTAAAAACCCTCCATAAAGTGTCTAAAATCTAAATGCATCTTAACCCTATATTATTACAATCATAGGACTAGAAAAAAGAGAGAAAACGTTAACTAAATGCATCACACGAGTCATGTGACTTTCAAAACAAATGAAATGAGCAAGAATTAAGGGGGGTCGAGTTTCAATAATGAAATGAGTTGTGTATGACCTTACACGACTCTTGTAAGGTTCAGTCATGCATGGAATTAAGTGTTTTGAAGGCTAGTTTGTACACGACTCATGTGGTATTTTACACGAGTCATATAGGGCTCGTTTCTAGTCATGTAAAGTAAGAATGATCATGATGATGAAATGATATATGCATCACAATCATGTTTATATGGGTATTGCATTGAATATGAATGATGGTATAAAATGATGGATTATGTTGTAGATGCATTTATAAATAATTATTAATAATCCTAATGTGATGAATATAGTTATATAATAGAAATTATGGAATACAATTATTGTAGCTTATGCTCATAAATAGTGAAAATATGACGAAGATATGGTGTCAATCTTTGACATTATTTATACTGGGTGTTGATAGAGAAAATAATTAGTATTGTTAATTATGTTGTGAATTGCTAATGAAAGGAATACGTGATAACGTGAAATATGACATTTATGAATATTTGCTAGATTTTATTATGTTCTAAAATGTAATGAAAGTAATGTTTAAAAGAGATTGAGTGATGAGTATCATGGAAATTAAACTTTATTAAATATGGAGATAATTGAATAAAGATCTAAGTATTTTATAGAATAAATAAAAGTTGATAAAATCTGAATGTGCAAAAAATGGTATTTTATATGATTATATGGTGATGTTATAATTATGATGAATTGAATTGCATGATTTGATATTATACATGACATGTGTATGATTATATATTCTATATTATGTTTTTAATCACCATTGACTGAAATACTCAACATTCGTCATTTGATAGACATAGGTTAACAGTTAGATGGAGCACATGGATTCTGAAACACCAATTCAGCAGGACTTTCTCTTGATGGTAAGGACTTGGATCAATTTAAGATTTCTAAAAAATATTATCAATCAATTAAAGTAATGATTAGGGCAGTAAATGCCAAATATGTAAGATGAGGTTAATGTATCTATAAATTTAAAATGTAGTAAGTACTTTACTTACATAAAAAAAAATTACATTTCTTGTAGGTTAAATCATGGTTTCCATCTATTTGGAGATCATTAATTATTTTACGGGAGCATGTCGCACTGCAGTAAAGTGTGACAGTTATATATATGAGTTTAGTATCAAAATGAAACTAGGATATAAATTATGTAAAATATGAAGAAAGTGTATGAAATTATGCTTAATATGTAAGATATGAATATGATACATGAAATGTTAATAAATGCATAAAATAATATATTATATACTTATGTATATTAATAAAATGCATGAAAATAAAATTAAAAAAATAATTTAAGAATAGAGAAAAGCAGCGATAATCAATTATACAATTAAAATCAATTTCCTTATGTAGATAAAAAAATCATTCTTTATTAAAATTTAATATAAATATATTTTATAAATAGGATTAAATTATGATAAAAAAGAATCATAAATTTTCAAATAGTAAAATGAAATTGAAAATTTACTTACCGTTATTTGATTTATGAATATATTAAAAGAAGTCAACTTGTTTTTTTTTTTTTTTGGTTTATTAAATTGGTAAGAGAGAGCCTTATCCTTTCTTTTTCCCCATCCCCTTACGTATATTACCCTCTTGGAGTGTACGTGTATTTTTCGCTTTCTGTTATGGTCCCTACCTTGACTAATTCAATGCGTAAATTTAACGTGGATTTAAAAATTATTCAAGAAAATAACATCACACACATCAATCCAATTACTATCGAGTCTGGTCTAAAAATTTCATTCATTTTTTTTAATTTTTAAATATTAATTCAATTTAATAACTACCTCTATCCATTATACATTTTAAATTGGTTAAATTGAATGCATATTCCAATTTAATAATATCTATATGTTCTGGTTACATATCTTATTTATTTTTAATATTATTAGTTTATTATTTTTCAATTTTCATATAATTCTTTTTAAGATATTTATCAAATTAAATAATTTTAGAGTCAAACCATTTTTACATAAATATTAATGTTTGATTAATTTAAAGTCAAATACATCTTAATTATAGTAAAATTTTTAATTTTTAAATCTAAATATTAATTAATTTTAAAAAATTAGAATTTTTAGGTTAAACTCATATTAAATTCGACTTAATTAGTAAATTTTAAATTTAAGAAAATAAATTTCTATTAAAAGTTTTTGATTTAATAGAAAAATCAAAATAGTCAGATACTAAAATAAATTCATTTATTTATTTTATTTCTCTCGTATTACTTTTAATTTATAAAAATCTCATATTCTTAAAAATGTTTATAAATTCAACTCTTAATTGTTTGTTATAAGGTTTTAAAAGTTTAGCATAAATTTAATATGAAAATTTATAAATTTACAGATTTAAAATATAATTATTAAATTAAAAATAAGGTATTTAATTATCTGTTGTGAAAGTTTTAAAAATTTGATAAACAAAAAAAGTTCTTAAAATTATCAATTTTTTAAATATATTGTTAAGATAATGAATTTTAAATACAATGTTTTTTAAATTTTATAGATTTAATATGAATTTTAGGATGGTTTAGCATAAATTTAGTATGAGTTTAAGCATAAAAAATAATTATTTTGTAATAAAATTACTATTTTTATAAAAATTTAAAAATTATATGTAAAATAAAAAGTAATATTCGTGATTTTTCTGACTACCTTTTTAAATTTTAAAAAATAAAAGAAATTTAATTTTTGCAAAAATAATGATTTTTTTGAAAATATTTATTATAGGTTAATCGTTATTTTTAAAAAGAACTTGAGTTACAAGAGCCAAGGGCTTCTCAGCCGCACGGAGCCCAATTCGGCCCAGCCCATATCAGTCAAATCCATTGCTACGAGGAAAATAAGATGTCCGCTGAGAGGCGAATCATATTTTATTTCATGGAGCAGCTTGCTGAAGCGCTAAAACCCTGGAGGAGTAGGAAAGGCAGAACAGGGGAACAGAAGAGGTTTAAGAAGCTCAGCTTCAACGAGTGCTAAAACCCTTAGAGTAAAAAGCAAGAAAGCAAAGGAAGGTGTGAAGAATAAGCTCAATACCAACGTAACTCTTGCCATGGCGACTCCTTCTCAAGCTCGTGCTGTTAAATCGCTTAACAAGTCCGGCGGCCGCCGCTTTGTTGTACGTTTCTGTTTTAATCTCTCCCTTGCTGAACTTGTATGTGTTGTTGAACATGCGTGTTTTGCTTGTTTAATGTGTAAACTTTTTTGAGAAATTAGGATTTGAATTTTGTGTTTTGCTGGCAACAGCGTTTAATTGAATTATGTAATTAGCAGCAGCAATCTATTCCTTAGAAGTTTGCTAGAATTTTTGAGCTATAACAAACATCTTATTTGCTTATTTTTTCGTGGTTTGTTGTTGTCTTTTGTTAATTTAATTTCTGTATTCATAATTGGTTGATTTTCCTCCTCCTCTCCAGTTCAAATCCGTATCTCAGAGGATAGAAGAAATACAAATTGATGTCTTCCGAAGCCTTGATAAAATAAAGTCTCAACCATCTGAAGGGTCTTCCTTTTTCCGGGATTGCCTTGTGGAATGGAGGGTATGCTGTTTTTGACAATGTCTTTTTTATATTTGGTTTTTGGATTGCATAGTTCTGAAAACTGAATTTTAGTTATTCAACAAGCTATCTATTTTAGAACAACGGTTTCTTTTTATTGGAAAAGTAAGATACTTTGTTTGTTGGTTTTATGTAAGATACTTTGTTTGTTGGTTTTGTGTGTTTATTATTATTATTATTATATTTTTCATTGGAAAAAGTAAGATATTTAGTTTGTTGGTTTTTGTGATTATTCTTTTAAAAATTATCATTAACTTATAGAAACATCAACTATATTATCGTTTGCTTCAGAGCAGATTTGAAGTAGTCCTATGTCCATTTGTGGAGCTAAGGTTATTGAAATTCTGGACTACATGCTCAGATTCTCATAGTAATGGCTGGATTGTGATTAATATTGAAATTAATATATCAAAATTCCAATTATAAATTCCAGTAATGTAAGCACCATGCTTGTTTTTTTTTATTTCGGTTTAGTGGAATGGTCCTGACTGCATGATTGACTTCCTACTTAGTTCTTAGTTTGTTTATTGGTTGCGTTGGATGATACAATCCCACTTGAAAATTATGTGAGGATGTTAAGTGGTCTATAGGTGAAGTAGATTGAGATTTTGCACAAAACAATTGGTTTATACAAGATAGAGTTCAACCCATTTATACTCAACTTATGTGAGTTTGACCCTACACTTTCTTTACATGGTATCAAGGCTAAAGATGGTTTAATGGTTGTATGATTTCGGGTTCTGTTCGAAAACCTTAGAATCTATTTGTGGACCTAGAGTCTCAGAGGTAGGCTTAGGTGTTTCTAACGAGCTTTTGAGTAATGAGTGTATATTGATGATGTTTGATGAGGGACAACTGGTTCAAGCTAGTTGCACTTTGAGGGACATGGAGAATATAATCCCTTATGAGAAATATGCGAAGAAGTGAAGTTGTATACTAGTGGAGAATACATTGGGATTATAAGCCAAGGTTGCATAAGATGATTCCAACTCAATAGATTTTATTGGCACATGTGGTCTCTACTAGTTGTTTTAGGGTCTTTAGCTGGGGAGTTAGTGAGGGGGCTGAATTGTATTTTAAATTTAATGACACTCCTTGTCTGTGGTCTTTACTTCGTAATGATTTGCTCTCCAATTTGGGACATCAAGTGTGTGTAATAGCAGTCTATGGGTTGAAAACCGATTTGTGCTGTAGTTGATGGAGGATCTTATTTACATAGGTTACTCGTTATATAGTTCTTTCTTCTTTTGTTAGACCCTAACTCATGGATAACTGCATACACCATTTGTGTGGATAACCACAGAATGCATAGGATTTTCATCCATATAGGTTTTTAAGTTTCCAAGAACATAATGTACCATTTGCTTTAATCCATTTTCTCATTCTTTTGATGATGACAAAAAAAAATGCAGGAATTGAATACTGCAGAGGATTTCATCTCATTTTATGAGAAGATGATGCCCTTAGTGCAGACACTACCTTTAGTGCTATTGCACAAAGAATTAATTTTCTCAGAGCTTCTTTCTAGATTGCAAATGGAAGCACATCTATCACTTGAGCCTATTCTCAGGTCTGGAACTCTTTATATTACTAAATTCATATATGTTATTTTTCCCCCCATGATAATATACAAATATGCCTGTGTTGTTTTTGCTACTCTCTTTATTCATTATTTGAATACTTAGTTTCTTTTAAGTTGATTATATTATGTGGTACTATTTTCTTAAAGATAATTCCTGCTATCTTGTGCATGGTGTTGATTTAAATTGCTGACTGTTCTATTTGAATTTTATTTACATTTCATCTGCTTTGTGATTGGTGGAGGTGAATAATTGATTTATCAATGTGAAAAGCAAATAATGAAAATCATTGAGCTAAATGTGATAGAACAAGAAATCATGACCAATTCAATTCAGAATGAAAAAAGTAGCTGGGAAAGAGGATACAATGGATGAACAAATTACTGAATTATTTGATGTTCAGTGATGCCTGTTGATTGTATATGCAGTTGGGTTTTTTATTGCACTTTGACTAAGCGACTACTTCTACATAGATCAATTTTAAGGAAACAAGTGTATTGCTTAAGGTGTGCACAAGACTCTATATCTTCTTTGTGCTGTGATACTGACCACAATATTGACTCAATTGTCTAATTTCTGGATAAAATCAATGAAGATGGAGTTAGGCCAAAGATGTTATCTTCAATATGATCTTATGATTTTGGAGTTTGAGATTAATGCTTTCTGCTTTTACTTTTTGGGACTGGCAAAACCTTTATCTTTTTTGATGTGTTTTCTTCTATGTTTTTACAGGTTAATTGCTGCTCTATCTAGAGATATACTTGAAGATTTTATCTCGTAAGTTTCATATTTTTCTGGTTGTCTACCATTAATTCTGTTCCTTTCAAAGTATTTCACTTTTAGGTCAATACCTGTAATACTCCTTGTTTGTAATGGATCAAGAAAATAATGATTTATCCCTTCTTTTTACAAATATCAGTGTTTAAGGTTGTGAGACATGAATTTAAAAATGATTGAGGTATATTAATTTTACTATTATTTTAATACAATATTGTTATTAACTTTTTTTCTTTTTAGAAAATAAGTGGATTGATTTAATTCATTAATATTAAATGAAGGATGAATTTGAACAAATCAATAAATATCTCATTTATTTTGTAAAGCGATAAACTTTTTGAAAAAAACCACATATTTTCTGAAGTAACTAATTGTGAAAAGGAAGGAGTATAAATTTACTTGCATCTTGTGATGTTTACACATTGTTGTCCATGTTTCTGGTTTCTATATATTCAATTTATTGAATGGGTATTTGGTGTTTTCCAGCTTTTTGCCTAGAATTGTTGATTCATTTGTGTTTCTTCTCGAAAGTGGTGCGGATAGGGAGCCAGAGATTATCGAGCAGGTCTTCATTTGTTGTCTACCGCATTCTTTATATGCACTGTGGTATAATCTTTACATGAAATGTAACCCTGTTGTTGATGCAGGTTTTTACGTCATGGTCTTACATTCTGATGTATTTGCAAAAATATCTTGTAAAGGATGTTGTTCGTTTGCTCAAGTATGTACAATGTTCTAATTTTAATTTTCTGATTTCTTTAGTGGATAGCTATTGATTGTTCTGTTATGTACACTTGTAGTTATTCATGCATAATTCTGTCAATTTGCATTTTGGGCAAAATGTTGGAATATCATTTGGAGACTTTTTGGCTATGCTGTATGTTAATGCTTACCAGTGGATGTTAACTTTATATTGTGTGTGGACCTATGATGAATTAAACTCAAGATTATATTTGTGATGAAATTTCATTAAAGGAGAGTTTTAGGTGAGCTCAGTGGAGTGATTCCTGACACATTTGCTTTTTCCTAAGGGTGACGGCTAAATTGAGATACTACTCAAAGAGTTATGTAAGAGAAATTATGGCATTGGCAACATCATTCTTGCTGAGAAATGCACCAAATGATCAACTTACAAAAGGTATCATCATGCTTTTATTTTTTTGTGTGTATGCCTCAATTTGTATGGTCTGCATTTAACAAAATGGGAACATTCCTGTTCTGGTTGTTCATATGTAGCAACCAATTCTGGTCATTTAACTGGTATCTGGAGGGCTTTATATCTTCTTCCATGATTACTACATACTCACATTATGCATTACTTATGCATGTATAAGTTGGGATTGAGACTCTGTTGAGTTGAGTTGTACAGTACCCACTACTAATATGAAAGTGCATGAGGTGCGAAAAGGACAATAATCCTGCCTCATAACTTGAGAAGTAATTTCAAATACAAATATCCAAAAAAGCTTTAGAGAGAATAATCAAACCAATTTATATTTGAAGTATTACTCTTTTAGCTTGTTTCTTTATTCTTTTCCAAGGTACATTTTGATGCATGCTCTAGTTCTTTTTCATTGGCTTGAATAAAGACATACTTGTATTCATGTCTCTGGATTCATTGACATGATTTTGTCATTTTCCATGTTGTATCAAATTGCTAAAGTCTACAATGGATGCCACTAATTTCAGGCATTGGGAGGATCATGTCTGAGGTTGTGAAAAAACCATTGCTTGAGCGAAAATCTGGAGTTAGTAGCTTACTCTATCATATTATGAAAGGCACTTCATCAAGGTTTCATTCAAGAGCAGATCGGGTATTGCAGCTATTGACAGAAAGTTCTATATTTGCTGTTGGTGATAACTTTGATGGAGGCGAGTTCTTTTTTCTGAGACATGGTTTCATATGAACTATTTATAGTTCTATGTCCTCTGCGTAGATTGTTCTAGGTTTATGCTTAGTCAATCTTCTCCACTTTCATCTTCTATAAAGTATGTCTGATATTTTCTTGAATTCGATCTCCATCCATATGAAGGAGGGAAAAAAATTGCTGAACAATATTTTA
Organism: Dalechampia spathulata; assembly: GCA_948192965.1. NCBI lineage: Eukaryota > Viridiplantae > Streptophyta > Magnoliopsida > Malpighiales > Euphorbiaceae > Dalechampia > Dalechampia spathulata. The sequence goes on along the minus strand of CANYBF011766911.1, from coordinate 31,121 downwards.
TATCACTAGTCACAATCTCTCCTTTGCTAAATTTCTTTCTTTTACTATGGTGCTAAAAATTTACATGGAAATAAAGATCACATGTGGAGGTTTGAAACTTCTCCTAAGCTGAAGCACATATAGGATTTGATATTACTTGGTTCTGTTTCATAGGAAAGATGAAATGAAAATTATTTGATATTCAGCTCTCCACCTAATAACCCAAAGGTACTCATCCTGGTGTTAGAATGGGTATATTAACCTGAGAATCTGCATGTTTTGTTTAAGTTGTAATGACCAGTAATATTCCTATACGAGATCGCTAGGTTCTGATGTTGGATTGTTTATACACTCCTGTGTATGTTTTTGTTTGGGAGTTCTATGTTTTTGTTCTATGTCTCACAGTTTTGGTATCTATTGTTTCAGGGGTGCACGCCATTATTGAAGTTTTGACTATTACCTTTCAAAGACTTTCTGAGGATATAGAAGCAAAGGAATTAAATTTGTTGTGGAATTGCTTGTATCTGAAAATAGACAAGGCTGTAAATGATGGCTACCACCATCTAAGCTGCCTTTTATCACTTCTGATATCAGCTGTTCAGATCCATGATGGTACTAAGGTTTCAGGTGAGCAATAAGAATTCTTTGTGATTTTGGTGCACTGTTCTCCTGTGAAGTTTGTTTGACATATATATCCTCTTAGTTTTGTTTAATAAGCAAAAAAAGGAACGCAAGGAATATTATCTGTATTCATTTTAATTAATGATTTGCATTGTTTTTACATTGAGCAGATTATCAACCAATGATTGAACTAGTGAGGTCAATCCTTGAGAAGTTTATTGTGCCTTCTAGCATACCTGTGGCAGAAGGTAATGCTGAGGTTATTGATAAAGTTCAGCAATTAATGCTGTGCATTCTTGACGGGCTCAAAAGCCTGAATGATACATCTACTATTTCTCGCTGTTCATTTCAGTGGGCTCCTGTATTTGCATTGAGGAACTCGAGGTATTGCCTCCATTGGAACAGTTTGGTCTTTTATGTCATTCTCGTTCTATTCTTTTCCTTGTTCTGACATATGTGTGGTTGGGTTTCAGTTGTTTCACTGTCATTAGGGAACTGCTGGCAAAGGACTCTTGTATAGTACATGCATTCGGTGCTAATATTTTAAGGTGATCTTTGTACTTAAGTATAAGATGTGTGCATGAGTTTGTATTTTTTGGCGCACAAGTTATTAACATTTGTTATTGGATTTTCAGTGCAATGAATGATTTAGTAGAAACTTCACAAGAGGAAGTCTTGTGCCTACTTCTATCCTTCTGTGAAAGACTGCAACAGGACTCACTTGGCTCCAGCATCTTAGATGGAACCTCCAAAGAAGGGCTTTTGAGAATTCAGGACTTTTTACATGGAACAGTCTGCTCGTGGGTTGGTGTGATAAAAAATATCAGTCTTGGAAATCCATCATGTCCTGTAATTACCAAAGACAAGTTGGCTCTCCTATGGGGAAGTGTCTACTGCTATCCCCATATTATGGAGACAGGAGAAAAATCATCATCGTTGATGGATTTGGTAGATGCACTTGGTTGCCTCTTTACTATTGAAGACGGTGAGATAGCTTATTCTTTAGTTATAATGGTTTCTTTGTCTACCGGTGATCAACTTCTACTCATGGTGAAATCTTCCTAAATGAATTGTTAGTTCACTGAGAGGGATGGAGCTTGTATTATTACACACACTAGTTAAGCTAGTTTATTGACCTAAAAAGTGTTGAAGTGCTTTTTCAAATTATTTGTCTGCTTCATTATGCAGGTTGCTGTTGTATTATTTTACTCATGTATGTGCCTTTTTCTTTTTCAGAAAGCATTGCTGGTATTCCTAAACATATTTGGCAAAGTGTGCTAGGAGCTGCATTGTGTGTGTGTTACAAATGTGGCAAAGAATCTGGGTATGAAGAAACAAGCAAAATATTGCATCTTGCAAAAACATGCAGATCATCCTTGCATGTGTTATCTGCCATTGCTGATAATTTGGATTCTGTATATGGGTAATTATTTATGCATTTGACTCTTTTATCAGTCATTTTCCCCTTAAATGCTAACCAGTTTTTGAATAAAAGTGCTGATTGAGGATTTTAACTTCTTCTGTGATTAACTTAATAGGTCAATATTGGATACAGATAACCAACAGATGTCATATCATCCAGATTTTGAAGGTGATAAGGCTCTGGATGCATTAGGCACTTTTACAGATAACTTGTGGAATTCAAACAAGGAAATACGTGTACAAACCCTAAGAATATTGTCTCATTTTCGATGTTATGAGTTTGAAATATCTGCTGAAGAGCAGCCTCCTCAGAAGAGAATGAGAACAGAAGTACCTCAGATTCGTGCTGAAGATATTCATAGTATTGATGTATGTAACAGCACAGTGACCATTTTCATTTTATTTTTGATTCTTATAGTCAATTGACTGGAAATTTATCTTTGAAACACCAGGTTATTCAGCTTCTCCTTTCAATTGAAGCAACTCCTCTTTCAGTTGCTACAAGCAGGAAAATTGTCTTATTGGTCTCTAAAATACAGATGGGAATATCTTCTGGGAGGATACCCAAAACTTACATGCCTGTTGTTTTGAGTGGGATGATAGGCATCTTCTATAATCGTTTCAGTTATTTGTGGAATCCAGCATCTGAGTGTCTTGCAGTTCTGATTGGGGAAAATGTGACGCTTGTGTGGGAGAAGTTCATTTGTTGTTTTGAGAGATGTCTTTCAGTATTTCAATCATCTCATGATCTGTTGGATGCAGAAAGTACTGAATTGGCTTGCAAGTCTAGTGGTAAGTGAAGATCATTACATTCTTGAAATTTTAATGATGGGTGTTTGGTTTGTCTCCTTAGATGTCATATCTGATCTTAGGTGATGGTTTTCATTCTGGATAGTGTATTGTATAGAATTGAATCTTCTGATTGTCCTGCTTTACATTGTTGTTTTCGAAATTTATTTTTTTGTATTGCCTATTGGAAGAAAAGGAAGTCTGTTTATAATTTGCACAGGTGTTGAGCTCTAACTTGGTTTTGGTGTTCAGAGTTGATCGAGCGTTTTAATTCTTTCGCTGTTCCTGCATCTGATAGCACACCATCTGCAGCAGTTCTATCCTCATTGTTGCAGACCTTACAAAAAATTCCTTCTATTGCTGAGTCTCATTCTCGACAAATTGTACCGTTGTTCTTTAAGTTTTTGGGCTATGACAACGATAATCTTTCCAGGTAGCTTCTTCTTGGGCTTTATTTTGCCAATATAAACCGCTCTTACCTTCAGCACTTGTCTTTTCAGTGTCTGCAAACATCACATTGTGAAAGATTTGCTGCATATCTTACTGAATCTATTTTGATTCTGTGTTGTAGTGTGGCATTATTCAACTCAGATGGTTGCAAAGGCAAGGAGTGGAAGGGTGTTCTCAAAGAATGGTTAAACTTGTTTCGAATCATGCGAAACCCTAAGGCCTTCTATCGGAGTCAGTTTCTAAAGGAAGTCCTGATATTAAGGTTGGAATAATTTGGACATTTGTACATCACCATGCCTTGGTTATGGTGTTAATTTATGCACATCTACCTAGTCCTCTTGTTGATATTGTTTTGCTTATTTCATCCAGGCTTATGGACGAAAGTGATGCGGACGTACAGATGAGGGTTTTTGATTGCCTCTTAACCTGGAAAGATGAATTTCTGCTCCCATATGAGCAGCATCTGAGAAACTTGATCTCTTCAAAACATTTGAGAGAAGAACTGACAACATGGAGTTTGAGCAGAGATTCTCTTCAAATTGAAGAAAGACACAGAGTTGATCTCTTGCCTATAATAATTTTTATTCTAATACCAAAAGTGAGAAAACCAAAGATGCTTGCCTCTCGAAAGGTATGCATAACCTGAAACAATTCTTTCAGTTTTCTCTTACCACTGACTCTTTAATTTTTTCCTTTCCCCGCTGAAAATAAGAAATGACATTAAGAGCATATATCAGTTGTTATGATAAGTGCGGCTGTTTTTCTTTAATCCAAAATGATATAGGAAAAAGAGACTGTTACTATCATTTTCTGTATATTTACTTAAAATCCAGTCATCTAATATGTAACTATATGTCACTTGTTTCTTTTGTAGCATTCAAATGCACATCTTCGGAAGGCAGTTCTTCGATTCATAGCTGAGCTTGATGCCAATGAGATTTCAATTTTCTTTGCATTGTTAATAAGGCCCTTGAATGTTATATCAAAGGAAGCTGATTCTATCATGGATATGTTTTGGACCTTACCTAGAGAGTTTGCCGTTGTATTTCAACCTGTAAATATTTTGAAGTTCTTTACCTTAGAAAATATAATGGCGCTGACTTGGAAGAAGAGATATGGATTTCTGCATGTTATTGAAGATATTCTTGCAGTTTTTGATGAATCACATATCAGGCCTTTTCTGGATTTGTTAATGGGGTGTGTAGTTCGAGTACTAGCAAGCTGCACTTCAAGTCTTGATGCTTCAAGGAACATTGTGTATTCCGTGACTGAAGGTTTTTCATCTGCCAACATTGAGATACATAAAGATGACAGTTATGACGGTGCTGCAGTAACTAATGCCCTGGTAATGTTAATCATGCTTAAATAATGGTTGTTAAATCAAGGATCAAATCTTTATTTTTTGATTGAAAATCAAATTGAATTTGTCAGTGTTTAAGGATGTGAAACCCATATTGGGTTTCTTAATAAGAAATTTATAGTGTGATGGAAATGGAAATATATCAACTTAAAATTAGATCATGTTAATGACTAGACCTAACTAACAATCCATGGTTCTTGTAAGAAATTTTGAGTACATAATTGAAAGAGGAAAAGTTCTTTAACTTTGCCTTTAGTCATGCTAGTCTAAATTAATTTGATATGTTAACGATCCTTCTGCAATCTGCTTTGTTTAATGGCGCTTCCTCAACACCAACAATTTTTCCTTGTAGCTTTGCATGATAGATAAACCATATCCATGAATTGTGCTCTTATTGCAAAGTGTATATGTCATAAACACATTGAACTTCTCACTGTTCACATTAACTTGAATTCACAAATCCATAACAGTTTATAATGAAAATTGTTGTTCTCTTCAGAGTAGCACCACTTTGAAGCAGTTGAAGGATTTGAGGTCTTTGTGCCTGAAAATTGTTTCCTTTGCTCTCAACAAGTACGATGATCATGGCTTTAGCTGCGACTTCTGGGACATATTCTTTGTGTCAGTAAAACCTTTAATTGACAGCTTCAAGCAGGAGGGTTCTAGTAGTGAGAAACCGAGTTCGTTGTTCTCATGCTTTTTGGCCATGAGTAGTAGTCACCACCTTGTATCGCTGTTGTCTAGGGTGCAGACTCTTGTCCCTGATATTTTCTCCATTTTAACTGTCACTACGGCCTCTGAAGCTATAAGGTCTTGCGTTATTAAATTCACAGAGAATCTGCTGATTCTTGATGAGGAGTTGGACAATGATGATGTGGTGAAAAAGGTTCTACTTCCAAACCTTGATGTACTTATTAGCAGCTTGCACTGTCTCTTTCAGGGTGATAGATCAACCAAAAGGTATTTTTTTTCTTTTTTAGTTCTTTTTTGAGTCTGAAATATATGCTCTTTTTAAAAAAAAATTCAAATTAGTGGGTCACTTCAACTGCCTTGGGCACTTAGCACACCAAGATAGAAGATTCTTTGGACTCCTGCTTGGTGAGAGAACTAGGAAGATATAGTGGAAATGGTTATGGTGGTTATGGACTCTGAACCACTGGAACATTAGGAAGATATGACCTGTACTGCAATAGGTGACTGACTGCCATGGCAGAAGTTAATGACGTGTGAATTTGCCAATCAAAAGTTCAATTATGGTTTATCCTTTCTTTTTGTGTATTGCTTAATTTCCCCAAGTATAGAATTGGGTATATAATAAGGGGGATGGATTTTTTTTTGGTTGCATCTAGCAATGAGATCTTGCGTCTATGAATTGCAGAGAACCTCCCTCATTCCCCTTCTTAGGCTTCTAATTGTATGCCACTTATATACTTTGTTGTATTTTCTTGAACATTATATATATATATTTTATTTGTTCACAATGAGATTATTAAGGGGTGGAATGAAATTTATTGGTCTTCCAGTTAAGTGGGTGATTATTTCAGTGTACCAGGAAATTATTTGCTAGACTCACTTTTTACATCTGATGTACCAGGACATTTGCCATATATTCTGAGAAGTCACGTATAAGAATGTTCAAACTGCTGTCAAAGTTTATACAAGATAAATTGCAGTCCGAGAAATTCTTAGATGTCTTGCTTCCATTATTGGCAAAAAGATATAACGATTCTGGTGAGATATTTGGGTTTTGGCACTTCTTTTTTCTTTCCGAGTGCCATTAGAGGGCTCATATTTTATTGTTCTCATTTGCAGCTGTATGTGTTGAATGCTTGCAAATCATTCGAGACATCATACCACAGTTGGGAAATGAGAGCACTACAAAAATTCTTAGTGCTACCTCTCCACTTCTTATTTCTGCTGAACTGGATACACGGCTGAATATTTGTGATTTGCTTGATGCACTCGCTGGAACTGATCCATCCGTACTCTTTGTGGTAACATTTGCTCTTCATTTTATTTATTTTATTGGATTTTGGTTTTCCAATCAGATTTCTGATTTTAGACAGAACCCAATTTTTATTGATCTTGGCTTTAATGCAGGCAAAACTTCTCCATGGATTAAATGCAACATCTGCAATGGAAATGGGTGGTCTTGATTATGACGCTATAGTTGATGCTTATGAAAAGATTGATGTTGGGTTATTCCACTCTCTCCATGAGGATCATGCATTAATCATCTTGTCGCATTGTGTGCATGATATGTCATCAGATGATTTAGTTCTAAGGCATAGTGCTTATAGGAGTTTGCTTTCTTTTGTTGAATTTTCGGCTTCAATTCTTGAAAGAGAGGTTAAGAATCATTTTGGAGCAAGTCAGCAGATCGCAACAGATGACAACCATATTTGGACTGAAGTGTGCATTAGACGCATAATAAACAAGTTCCTTTTGAAACATATGAGCAACGCTATGAAGGAAGGAAGTTCAGTTAGGAAGGTATCAGTAGCGTTTATCACATACTTCAGTTTGACTTATATTCTTTGGTTGTATCAATTGCAGTTGCCACATTACAAACATTGCATTTTGGCATCTTAATTTGGTTTTTCGTCTGAAATATTTAGAAACATATTGAGCGAGGTGCAAGGTTGTAAAAAGCAACAGTATTTTTTTATATGGCATTGTATTTTTGTTAAGCGGAGAATAAGTAATAATTTGAAACTTGGACCATTTTTCAGAGCAAGAACTTCCTAGTATTGTCATGGTCTTTATAGTTGTTTGAATTGGTTTCAGGAATGGATAGAGTTGCTAAGAGATATGGTGTTAAAACTTAAAGAGGTGGAAAATCTCAGTTCCTTGAAAGTGCTATGGTCTGCAGATGCTGAGCAAGATTTTTTCAACAATATTGTTCATTTGCAGGTAAAGTTTTTTTGTGCTCAATCGTTCAAGTTTTGATGCTATAATATATGCTATGATTTAAGGTGGCAAGAGTTAATGCCAGTATCGTGGATATTATTTTGAGTATCAGTTACTAATTTCTTATTGTGAGACATACTTGTTTCTTCTTTTGTGAGAGCTTTGCATGTTTTGTGCTTGCAGAAGCACAGGAGGGCTAAGGCACTATCACGCTTCAGTAGTGCAATGGGTGATAATGTCATGTCAGAGGTAAGTCTTTATTTCTTCATTTTGTCGTCTTTCAATGTTATCAGTAAAAGCCAACTTGCTTTTAATGCTATGCAAACTCACTATTATTAATTTGCAGGGGATCATGAATAAAGTGTTTGTTCCACTCTTCTTCAAAATGTTGTTAGATGTTCAAGGTGGAAAAGATGAATATATCAAAACTTCCTGCATTAAAGCTCTTTCTTCGATTGCCTCTCGGATGGAGTGGAAATCATATTACACATTGTTAATTAGATGCATCAAGGAGATGGAGATGAATCTGGACAAACAAAAGATTTTATTGCGCTTGGTTTGCTCTCTATTGGAAGAGTTCCATTTTCCGTTAGATAGTTCCAAACAAGCAGATGGGGCTGATATCACTTGGGCAGGTCCTTCAGCTACATTGCGCAAATGCTCTAGTAATTCTGTTATAGCCACTGACATACAGGCATGTTTTCAAAAAATTGTGCTTCCAATGATGCAGAAGTTAATGGATTACGAGTCTGATAAGGTTAATGTAAATGTTAATGTGGCTGTTCTGAAAGTATTGAAGTTGCTCCCTGGAGACATGATGGATTCACAACTTCCAAGTATCATTCATCGCATTGCGAACCGTTTGAAGAATCGTTTGGAAAGTATTCGAGATGAAGCTAGGCATGCTTTGGCTGCTTGTTTGAAGGAGCTTGGGCTGGAATACTTGCAGTTTATAGTTGGAGTTTTGCGAGCTACTTTGAAGCGAGGATATGAGCTTCATGTGTTGGGCTATACTCTAAATTTTATTTTGTCAAAATCTTTTTCAAATCCCATCTCTGGGAAATTAGATTATTGCTTGGAAGATCTTCTCTCTGTGGTAGAGAATGACATTCTTGGGGATGTTGCTCAGGAGAAAGAAGTGGAAAAAATTGCTTCCAAAATGAAAGAAACTAGGAAGATCAAGTCCTTCGAGACCTTGAAAATAATTTCCCAATGCATAACATTTAAAAGTCACAGCTTGAAGCTTCTTTCACCAATCAAATCTTGTATGGAGAAGCATCTGACTCCGAAGCTGAAGTCCAAATTAGAGAGTATGTTAAATCACATAGCAGCTGGTATCGAATGTAATCCATCTCTTGACCAGACAGATCTATTTATTTTTATATATGGTTTTGTTGAAGATGGAATCAATGAAGAAAATGGTCAAGGTGATAAGGTTTCCAGTGTCGAGATGATGCCCAACTCTGGTCCTGATGTGCATAAGAAGACTGTTTCTCCAGTCCAAATCTTTGGAACTAAATTACGGTGCTCGCATCTTATTACCGTGTTTGCTCTTGGGTTATTCCATAACCGACTGAAGAATGCGAAATTGGATAAAAATGATAAAGAACTTCTGTCAATGTTGGATCCCTTTGTTAAGCTACTTGGAAACTGCCTGAGTTCTAGATATGAAGATGTGCTATCCGTATCCCTTAGATGCCTTACTCTGTTGCTGAGGCTGCCTCTGCCATCGCTTGCATTACAGGCTGATAAAATAAAGGTGACATTATTGGATATTGCCCAGAGTTCTGTTAACGCCAACAATTCTCTTATGGAATCATGTCTGAAAATGCTAACTGTACTTCTGCGAAGTACTAAAATCATCATTTCTTCTGATCAACTACATACACTAATTCAGTTTCCATTGTTCGTTGATCTTGAGAGCAATCCGTCTTTTGTTGCACTCTCACTCCTAAAAGCAGTAATTAGTCGCAAGCTGGTTGTTCCTGAGATTTATGACATTATGATTCGGGTTGCGGAACTAATGGTTAGAAGCCAAGTGGATGCAATTCGTAAGAAATGCAGTAAGATTTCATTGCAATTCTTGCTCGATTATCATCTTTCAGGAAAATATTTGCAGCAAAATTTAGATTTTCTTCTCACGAACTTAAGGTATGTGCGTCAGTTGAGCACTTCTTTGGCCATCTCTATCTTCTATTTTTCTCGCTAATGCACTGAATATATATCTATGCAGTTATGAGTATTCAACTGGGAGAGAAGCAGTTCTTGAAATGTTCCATGCCATTATAATGAAATTCCCCTTGAACTTTTTGGATACACATGCACAAACAATATTTATCCATTTGGTGCAGTGTTTGGTGAATGACAGTGATAGTAAAGTTCGTGTGATGGCTGGTACAGTTATTAAGCTACTGATTGGACGAGTGAGTCCACATTTACTGGATTCCATTCTTAACTTTAGTCTGTCTTGGTATGTGGATGAGAAGCGGCGATTGCAGAGTACTGGTGCACAGGTAAAATATCTGAAACATGCATTTACGTTCAATATCTTGCTCTGAAATGTTCATTGTAAACTGCTTAACTAGGTGTGGTTCAAGGATGATGACGTACAATTCATTGTTTATTAAAAACTTGTGTATTTAGTAGCAAGTGACGCCTTGTGGGCAATTGGATGTTGCCCAAGTAGAGATGCATTTCTACCTGCATCTCTGCTCTTTGTACGTCCTCTCCAAGTCATGTTTCATTTACATGAATATGGAACGTTCAGTAGCCTCCATGGTTAGAGGATATAATGTTTGCATCCATGAAGCACTTCAAGGTAGTATTGCATGGTGGACGCTAGACAGTAATTCGATCTCATTTTGATATTTTGGTTTCATACTGTTCATCTTTTATGAGCTATGAAATTCTGTTTTTAGATGGGCGTAGTGATGTCCTTTCGTATTTTCTCATTACGTTTAGTTGTTTTTATCTTAACATGCTCTATATATATAATGCCTGCTTTTTTTTTTTATACAGGCCATGGGATTACTGGTTGAGGTCATGGCTAAAAGCTTTAAAAAACATATCAGCAGTATATTGCCTGTCAGTAGAACTATTTTGCAGGCTGCAGCTCATGTTGCTACTGATAGACTGTCTCTAGATTTTTCTGATGAAGTCGATCCTAGCTGGAAAGAGGCATATTATTCATTAGTGTTGTTGGAGAAGATTTTGCATCAGTTTCAGGATCTTAGCTTCAAAACGGATCTCGAGGTATGGAATCCAGATATTTATACAGTATAACATAAATTTGTACTTGGTTACATATTTTTTGGCAGTTGATGATCTAATTTATCACATTTTTTGTAAAGATAAATACAAAGTATTTATTTATTGATGGCTCAAAATTGGGAAATCTAGTAGTACATCTTTTCTGAAATTGATGGCGGGTGTCCCTTCAGTTTTGGTACACTAACATTCTCTTCTTTTTTTTTTTTTGTTTGCTCTTTCCAGGATATATGGGAAGCAGTAAGCAAGTTGCTCTTGCACCCACATACATGGCTCCGCAACATATCATGTCGGCTTTTGGCTTTTTACTTTGCCAGTGCAACCGAGGCCAGCAGGAAAAATCATGAAAATTCATTGGAGAACTTTCTCCTTACGAGACCACATAAACTTTTTATGATATCCGCTTCACTTTGCCGTCAGCTTAGAACACAAATAATTGATGCTGCTGCTGAGAACCTCTTGACACAAAACCTGGCTTTTACAGTTTGTGCAATCCATTCCTTGATGGGTAAATTAGCATGGCCAGATCCATGTGAACAGTCTCTATTTCTTGAAGCTTTTCAGTTGCTCGAGTCGAGAAGAAAAGGAAAAGGTCTGTTTTTAGATGTTCTCTCTGGTGTACGCGATCAAGATGGCAGCAACCAGGCTGATAATCTCAGATATCTGCTCGTCTCTAATCTAATAAAAGAGATGGGCAAAATTGCTTTTGGAATGGAGGCTATTCAGGTTGGTTGGAGTGGTTCTTTCATCCGACGATTGAACTTAGTTTTTTTTTCTGAAAATATTTTATGCATGTCATTTTCTGTTTCTTGATTTGAGTGGAGATTTTTTTGCAGCTTGTTTATTTACTCAAAATGTTTGGGTATTTGCATGCAGATGAAAATTGTTTTCAATAGCTTCAAAAGGATGGTTTTGCAACTAAACCCTTGTGAGCTGCAGCGTTACACGTTTGACATGGTTCTGCCGTTGTATAAAGTTTGTGAAGGATTTGCTGGGAAAGAAATCCCTGGTCAGTTTGCTCTTCCTCTCTGTTTCTTTTTCCCTTTTCTATTCATTAGTGAGTATTGCCCATTGATATATTTTTCTAGCCAAAATCTTCACTAACCCATTTGACTCGACATGATGGGAACTGACATGTAAACTGCTGGCATGACTTGCAGATGATTTGAAGCAGCTAGCTCAAGAGGTTTGTGAAAGTATGCGGAACGCAATAGGCATTCAAAGTTTCGTACAGTTGTATGGCGAGATAAGGAAGAAAGTCAAGGTGAAGAGGGACAAGAGGAAGAAGGAGGAGAAGGTCATGGCTGTTGTCAACCCCATGCGAAATGCCAAGCGAAAGTTAAGGATTGCAGCTAAACATCGCGCCCACAAGAAAAGGAAGATGATGACAATGAAAATGGGAAGATGGATGCGTTAAGACTTTGAAAATGTCAGCAGGTTCTAAGTACCATCCGCCATGGACACCAGGCTTCAACTTAAATTGTGCAAGTTTTTAGGCAACCCTTCTTTGTATAGCATATCAAATTTTGAAGGGCTGTTTTTGAGCCACTAACAATTTTTTGTTTACAGATATATTAGAAATATATAGGGGTAAATTTTGCATGTTACTTAAAGCATGCTAATTGTTCAAATATTTAACTAAACAGCCATGTAACCATCATTTTCACGGATGATCCTTTTGTTGATGAATCCCCGCATTACACTTGTAGTTTGTAAAGGATGAGAACCAGTCATGTGTGCTAATAAATTTGCAAAATCAATCCATTTGTTCCAAGTAATTCAGTCTTACGTTCTTCATTGCATGGGCTATAATTATGATAATTAATATTGCCCCTTTCTGTTGACGAGAATGGGAAAGGTAATTTAAATTTTCAATGGACAGAACCTTTCTTTCAAGAATCAATGGATGCCAAATTATTACACCTCAAGTTAAATCAGCCATGATGGGCCAAGAGAATTAACATATTTTTCAAATCAAAAGAATATCTGTTGGTGCCTGAATTTCTCTCAAGAATGATTTGCCTACAGAAATGGGATCGAATTTCTTCTTGTCAGCAATATTTACCGATTTAACATCAGGGTTTTTGTCACAGCCTGCATAAGCTTCAATCAGTTGGTCGTAGGAAGATAAACCCTGAATATGCCTCGCTTCCCAACCTTTTGCCTGCAGGTCGGGCATTTATTATGTAATGATTTCAACGATCTCTGAATGCACTCTTTACAGAAGATGTGACCGCACTTAGTTGATGTTGGTTCTGTTAAAGCGCCCATGCATACCGGACAGCTGAAGATCGATTCTGCAGGCGAAGGGATATGGTGGGGCGACTCTTCAATCATCCGTACATGCCTTCCCTGCAAATGGAAGTTGGATGTATGATTATCAAATACAGCTTAATAGACCGGTTCAAAAGAACAAATGGTTTTTAATCTGTTATTGGAAATTTTCCACTGTGAAAGGTCAGAAAAATTGTTTTCAGAAAGATGAAATGACTAGAATTGAGGATAAGATGGTCTTGATGAAACTTCAAATGCATAAAGAAACAGAGTGATGGAAGGGTGAAGCAAGGAGCATATTTCATTACCTTCTTGTTACTCGATCCTGGTTTCGAGCAAGGCTGGTAATCATCTGGCACTCTTATTTTACAATTGTCGCACAAAGTAGCTGCAGCTGTTTATTGCAATTTGTGTCAGAAAAATGAGAGAAATGCAGACTCACATCAATTCCAAATCAACCAGGAGGATACATGTCATGTTTCACTAAACAAAAGCATGAATATCGAATACAATGCTCATAGAACAAAAACGCAGAAATTTCAATGAAAAACATGCAAGTGTGGAGAATGTTGGTCGACTCAACGCCTTAATCCTAATTTAACTGCGGTTTTCTTTCCAGATATTTTTCTCCTTTTGAAATGACAGAAAGGCTAGTTTTGCAAAAGAATTAAAACCTAAGAAGATTACAAGGCATATGTTATCAGAATTCACAATGAAGGAAAGCTAAATATGCATTCAACATGAAGTTGTAGCAGGTAGCAAACGTTTCCAGTCACTCAGTGTTGCCACTGGAATGCAATGAGCAATGAGAAGCAGATGGATATTAGCACTGTCTACAGCTAATTCATCCGGTTTAATGTCTGATCACGAAAACATTCCGTGAAGGCATAAGGGTAACGTTAATGCAATCCAAGCTTACTTCACAATCATGGGGCTATGTTTACATACTTGGTGTAGTTGACCAGGAAGATTAACTCCAATTCGATATCAAAGAATTAATCTGTTCTTGCCTATTGTTTAGTGATAATCTTTGCCTTCGCGGGGGTAATAATTCAATTCTCAGAACTACTAAATTCACTTACAATTATACAAACTTGAGTAGAGTAACAACAGTTTAGGTCAAAAGAAACAGAAATTGTTCACCGAAGCGACAAACATACATCTCAACTGAAATGCATAATTCAAATGAAATTGCCAGGGAAAAAAATCAGTTTTATTCCAAGTTAAAATAAGCTCTACATATGAACTCAGCATGCAGGAAACAACAAGGCAAATTACCAGAGCTCCTCCTAGGAGTGCCAGTAGCTTCACGAGCCATAGCACGCTTTCCATGAGAATGATTTCTTTCCGCACTTTGCCTGGCCTGACACAATGGAAAGTTCAAAGCAGATTGATGAAAAATTGGAAAAACAAAACAAACCTCTTTAAAAAATTTTAAATTGGAAAATGCAAAATGATCAGAAACAACGTGACATAAACATACTTGAACAAATGCCCTGGATGCCCTGGGGGAAATTACAGCAACTTCTTCATCATCAAGAACCTGAACAGAAGCATTGGCAACTTGGACTTGTCGAGAAACATCATTGTTATAACTGGATAAACCAAGTGAAAAATCAAATGCCCTCATTTGAGGAGGTAAAGGGTAGTTAAGATCCAAGTCTAAATCCAACCATCTTCTTCTTTCAGGGTTTGTCATTGTTACCTCCCCTTGAAAATAATTCAATCCAAATGAATCCATGCACAGTAAACCCAGAATACCCTAAACAGAGAAGACAAGAAAAGGTTGTTACTTTCTTGTAAAATTGCATAAACACAATAAATAACAGAAACTATTCCACATCTTAATACCGTATAAACCCAGAAAAGAACTAGAATTGAAATTTTTTTCGACATTAAAACCCAAACCACCAGGGAAAACAAAAACTACATGAACCCAACAAGCAACTTCAATCAAAATAACAACAAAAATCAAAAAGATCAAAACTTTCAACATCATAACACGCATACACAAACTGGGCATCAACATCATAACACAACTCCAAACGAACACAAGGTAAAACCGGTGATTACCCACGCAGAGAAATGAGACGACAAATCAAAATACACGGCGATATATAGAGGGGCAGATGAGAATGAAGAAGAAGGGGAGGAGGAGGAGTTGGAATAAAATTAGTACAGCAGATTGTCATGTGTATTGAAAGGATCACTAAAATTTAATTAACAAAATAAATTAAAAAAAAAAAGGCTAAAAAGGGTTATAATTTGGAAAGAAAATCAGATGTGTTGTTTGTTTGTATAAAAATCTCATTATACTTGGAGTTTTACTATTCTTAATTTTTTTTGGCTTTCAGCCGGAGACTTTGACTCTCCTTTGGCGACCTCCCTGTTCATCTCTCGGCGCGTTCCCTTGAATCTGCTTTTCACACCTCAGTACGGCACCGTTTGTTTCGTTTATCATTAATGTTTACCCAATAGAACAAAAACAGCTGCAATTGGGATTAGCATATAATAGTTTTGAACGAAACGGCGCCGTTTGGATGGTTTCAACTATCATATTTTAAATTCAAATTGTTTTCTCCTAATTATAAAAATATGATAACCCTTTTCAAAATCTTTAAAGGATTCTTCGTGTTGATGGAATTTTATAGTAAATACCAATAAATAATATCCAAAATATCAAGCATAATATATTAGAATTCTTCCCAAATGATGGGATCAAAAGCTAACGTGTCACAAAGTGTGATTCTTAGCAATCAACCAAGAAACCGTATTTATCTTATTCTAGGATTCTGTTGACTAAATGTTTCATGCAATTGTTATTCTTAGACTATGATGATGACATTGTGGATGATTTCCAACGACCATCTTCGAGTTTCACAATCCTGTAATTTTACATTACATATTCATCTTATTACAAGATAGTATCCTGATATGATTTTAGTCGCCGAGTTATACGGGAACTGTTCTGTTTGAAGGGGATTGCTCCTGTGGTTCATCGTCGTTTTCTCCTGAGAGTTCCTCCAGAGACTTTCCATTGGATTCTGGCACCAATAAAGTAAACAATATGCCGAAGACGTTGATCGCACCTAGCACAATGAGTGAATTTTTCATTCCAATTCCAGGTGGGTAACCAGCGTCAGTCTTTGCAGGGTCGGTGCTTTGTGCAGCGTACAAGAACCCAAATGAACCAACAATGGCGCCTGCCTTCCCACAGGCTGCTGAAATTCCATGGCAGGTTGATCTCAATCTTGCCGGGAAAATCTCAGCTGGCACTACGAATGTAGTGGCATTGGGTCCGAAATTCGCGAAGAAAAATGTCAGTGAGTACATGATCAAGAACCCAATTCTGTTCTCCTTTAATGTCCAGTGGTGATATGGTATTGCCAGTGCAAACATGAATACAGTCATCATGAAGAATCCCATCAGTTGGATGAAAAACCTTCCTATTCTGTCGATAAAAGCTACTGTAAACCAGTATCCAGGAACTGTACCGCATAAGGCGATGAGTGTTTGAGCTCTTGCGATAACAAAAACTTCATGAATCGCGTTCATCGTTTGAGCTGGTGGAATCCAACCTATTGCGCTGAAGATATCCTTTTGGAATAGATTTGAACTGTAATATGCAATATCTAACAAGAACCAGCAAACACTTGTACCAAGCAAGTGAAGTCCATGGCGTCTAGCGAATTCTTTGCTGAATAGGCCAAATAACTTTGTTTGCTCCTGAGATACTTGAACTACTTTCTCTTCTTCTGCTTCAAGCTCTACCTGTAGTACTTTAGACATGTCCGAAGCTGCCTGTTTTGCGTTCTTGGCTACCAGAGCTGTGTAACGAGCTGTTTCAGGCATCTTCATTCGCCAGTAGTAAGTCATGGCTGCCGGTACGGCTCCGAACATCAAAATTATGCGCCATATGTAGTCTGCTTCCGGCACGGTTGAACCTACCGGATCTTGCTCATACGTAGGGGCGCCATACGCGTGATCAAAGGAAGATGCCACGATTAAAGCAACAATCCCTCCAGCGAGAATCCCAAATCCTTGCATCGCAAAAACAGCAGCAATAAAGGCACCACGAGTCTTTTTATTAGCATATTCAGACATGATTGTTGCAGAGAGAGGATAGTCGCCTCCAATACCAAAACCAAGCCAGAATCTGAAGAAACAAAGCGTTGCCATGACACCCTTCGCAGAAGAACCGAAGGAAAGTCCTGAAGCAATAGAACTGATGACCATGAGCATCAGGGTCATCCCATAAACCTTTTTCCTGCCTAATTTATCACCAAGCCAGCCAAAGAAGAGTTGGCCAGCTAAAGTACCACAAAAGGCAACACCATTAACGGCAGCTGCGACATTCGGAGGTAGATTGCCAGGCTTCGCCGCTCCGTCAACATGGTAATAAATACGACCAAGTAATTTGGTAACAAGTGAAATGGAGAATAGATCATAAGCATCGGTAAAGAATCCCATTCCAGCAATTATGATTGCAGTGAAGTGATACCATTGTGTCTTAGCCACGTCAAGCGCGTTAAGCACTCCCAGCTGGTTTCTAGCCATTCTCTGTCAGATTTTCCCCTTATCAATCCTTACACCAAGCTTTCTTGAATATATCCTGCAAAAGATCAGAGTTACCAAGATCAAGAACAAGCAATTCAAGAAGAGATATGCCAACTATTTGGTCATAAATTGCCAGCATAAAATTCTCCACTGCATTCTTTTTCTAAATTCTACCTCATGGTTGCCTAAACAGCTTTGAAATTCGTAAAACTGTAGATTACCAACTCCTGACTCACTGTAACAACTACTGACGTCACTCAAATATTCAACAATTGCTTCATTTTCTTCCACGCAAGTATGGAAAAAGCAAAAAGCTCACCGAGAGAGAAATCACTTTATATGTAAAAAAAAGAAGCGTGTATAAATACTATATGGAAGCCAGCATGCAATAAATTAATCTGAAAGCATAGTCATGGCGGTGGCCAACCTCTTGGAAGAAGAAGAGAAGCAGAACGCCGATACTGCAGAGATACCATAAGCTATTTATGGAGTCTGCTTTCCAGGAAAACCCAGGAAGAATTTGCGGTATTTAAGGGGCATATACCTAAACAATCCTGTTAAAATAATTTCAAACTCAATACGTAATATTTTTTTATTTATATTTTTTTTTCATTTCAATAAATTCTTCCAGATTGGGGACATATTATATAATTATATAATGATCTAGTATATTATTTATTAATTATTATTAATACATTGATAATTAATAATAATTGAATATTAATTTGTATAAAATTAATATATAATTAATATATAATAAAAATTAATATTTAATATAATATTATTAATAAATTAATATTTTTATATAATAAATTTAATTAATAGAAAATTTTTTCTTTTTTTATTAATGAAATACCTGTGAAATAATTATAACATATAATTAAATAGATGAATAAAATAAAAATCTATAATTTAAAATTTTATGTTGCTATTCTCATCCGACATATCAAATTCTAGACATCTAAAAAAAATATAATAATAATTTTTTATTTGAAAAATCGATCAATTTAAATATCATAATGCATTAAATTTTCTAATTTTTTAAAAAAATTATCTAAAAAATATTTTACTGATAAATTCTTTTTTTTTTCTTTTCTTTTCTGCAATGAAGATAATCGCAGCAACTATATTATATTATTCAAAGCTTACAATAAAAAGAAATTTCGTTCTAGTATCCAAAAACAATATTCTAAAGCTCTGATCAATAAATATAATGATAATTAATGTGTGGTGTGTCAATATATGCGGTCCAACATCAGCAAGTAGCTACGTGGTTAAGTGGGACTCCTTTACTGTGTTAAAAAGTCAAGAAATTGATCACAAAATAAATAATATCACAGTCCATGGAAAATGATGTGTTGGTTAATTTTACGTTAGTCCCCTTTCTCGATTTGAATGATGGATTTTATTATTCCATTCATTTCTTTTCATATTTTTAAAAAAACATTTTAAATATTAATTATAAATTTATATTTATATTTATTAAATATTTTTCCTTTTATATTTTGCCTCATATTTTATTTTTTATAATTTTTTTGTTAATCCTAAGATGATTGATATTTATATATACGATATATGATTTTTCAGCTTTTAGATGAGGACAAATATTTAGTTTTATATTTAATATAATGATCTTTTTGACTTAAAAGTGACTATACAACAAAGTTGGTTAATTTCATTGTTTTGAATTCAATATATTTAATTTTAAATTTAATTTTTTTATATTTACTATAATTGCTTACATAAACATAGATTAAAAAAATTATAATTTATGATATCCAATATCAATATCAAATAAAATATAGATAATAAAATATTTTTTTAAGCATCTAGATGAAGGGATATATGATGAAATATTCATGTACTTGAAGAAAATAGATCCTGAAATTATATAAAGATGAAACTATATAATTAAGTAATTTTAAGATTATATAGGTGATTTAATAATTAAAAATAATTCAAATTATTTAGAAATTATATAAATATGAGATTGTATAATTGATAATAACTTAAAAAATATAATAGATATTTTTTATTATGAAAAATATATATTTTTTATAACATTTATTTCATAAAAATTTTAAATTAAATATGTTTGAATAAAAATAATTATAAGATAAATGATATGTAAAATCATTATGAAATACTTATATTTGGTTCTTATTAGCTGTAGTAACAATTCATGAATAAAGAGATTATTAAATCATTATAAATTTATATTTATTGTTATTTCTTTTCCTATTTTCAATTTCACTTTAATTATAATTAATTTTTATTAAAATAATTTATTCATAATTTATAATTTCAACCCATAATATTGGAATTTCATTAATATATGTTTTAAAAAATTAAAAGTTTTAATAACATTTTATTTCGACGGGTCGAGTAAGTAGCAGCCCTATGAAATGTTAAGAAATGTGAACGGAAAGAAATCGGGTTGCACTTTATTTTATGCCCTTTGACCGTTTTGTGTATTACAGTTCTATATGATTTAACATTTAATAACTAATTAATTGAGCGGAAACTACACTAGTCAAGAATCCGAAATTCCTAATTATTATAATCATGTAAATTAAAATATCCGATCTCATAAAATTGAAGGGACTAAAAATGATAAATACACTTAAGTTTCATTTTATTAATCTATATCTATGAAATGATGATCATCTACTTTGAAATTTATAGGTTTAAGTCAAACATTCAATATGTTGACCAAGTCGTATAGCCATAATGAGAAGCCCGGACAATTTTAGATCCAGAGTTTTGAAATGTTAGAATTTCAAATAATGGATGGAGGTTGAACCATATCATTGTGTACATATAATAAATATAGGATTAACACAAATATCAATTCAGTATTTGATTATATCTGAAGGTTCGATCTGAATGTAACGTAATAATAATATAATATTATATAATATAATTATTTAACATGATTAAGAAATATGTAATATGATTGATATGAAAATTAATTAATTAATACAATATTTTTAATTTATAAATAAATAATAAATTTTATAGGGTAAAAATAAAATAATTTTGTTATGAATATTTCATATGAATTAATATATTAATCCAGATACGATTTAAAATAATAAATAAATCGAAAGAGTTTTAATATTAATTTCATGTATATGAATTGTGTTTTAAAATTACATCATTCCCGCTGCGCCAGTCCATTAAATCACTTTAACTGATCAATCATTAGGTACCATGCCTTAACTTTGTTTAAGAAAATTTTGAAAATTGAAAATTGAAATATTGTGTATTTAAAATTATTATATAATTAATAAATTCTGAAAATTTATTTGTAAAAGTATAATTTTTAGATTTTAACAAATTTTAATAAAAGATAAAAAAAATATAAATTCACTAAAAATATATGAGAGGGACCCACTTTAAAATCACTTATTATTTTCATAAATATTTTTTTAAAAATTAAATAATATAAATCAATGTTTATTTTATTTAAATATAATTCATTTATAAAAAAATAAATTTAAGTTGAATTTTTCAATTTTTTTTTGATAATTATGAATTTAAATGATTTTAAATGAATTTCAAATAAATATAGTAGATATAAATTATAGAACAAATTATTTATTTTTTTATAAAATAAAAAATTTATTAATAAAAAAATTATATTTTATAAATATTAAAAATTTTATATTAATAATTAACTCAAAAAATATTTATATATATTTTGATTATAAATATAAATTTATAGATTATATGCTTAAAATTAAATTTTTTATATAAATTAATAAATTAATTTATGAGCTTTTTATTGAATTAAATTATAAATTTAAACAAATTAAATATTATGGAGCTTATTTGCACCCGTAACCAAGTTAACATTGACACATTCAATTGAAACATAAATGGCCATTTGAAAATTGGATACAAATAGATAAACGTAGTATAATAATAATTTGAGGGGTAAACATCAACAATACGATGACGTATCGAATGATGTAAATGAATCAATCTGCTAATTAACATGTGTGCAATCTCAAATGGTGACTAAAATTACAGGGAATTTTCGTATGTGTGAACGCATAAGGTATCATTTTATTGTTTAGCAATTAATAAAATAAACACTTTAATTATAAAAATATTAATTTCAGAAAGTCAATTAAAGCTCTTTTTTTTTAATTAGCTTATTTTATAACATTGATAGGATTTGAATTGGCACTATAACTTCAGTTATATAATTAGTGTTTTTAATTGTATTTTAAGTCAGTACATAATTAACATTAATAAAACATATTTTTAGTTAGCAAATATATTGGATAAAAAATAATTTCTTATATTTATATTTATAATTATATATATTGGTGATTAATTTTAAATATTATATAAATATTGAATTTTTTAAAAAATTTTATTTTATTTCTAAAATTTAAACTTACATAATGAAGTCTATTTATGGGTCAACCTTTTTTTGCATATCAATTTTGACCAGCTTTTCCACTATAGAGATTGAATTTTGTCCAGTTCAATTAGCTTATTCATTTCAAAAATCAGATATAATTATCCATATATATATTCTGCTTGAAAAAAATTTCCATCCAAATTTAAATAATGTAGATAATTATTTAATATTATATTATTTTAAGTGTTTTATTTTAAAAACATTTTTAAAAAATTAGTAAAAGATTTATAATTTTATTCTTATTTATCATTTTCTTAATATTCGTGAAAATTGATGTGCATGAAGGGAGAAAATAATATGGCATATGTTTGAAGTGAAAATTATTATATATTTATTTATAAAATTGATCAAAATTGGCTCCCGCCGACGGGCAAAAAGATTGCAAGAACCTGGAAGTAGGGAAAGTCCACCACAGTTCTTGGAAAGAGTCTCACACGGTCGAAGCATGATCAAGTATTTAGCTCTCTTTCATTTAAATTTCTATCACCGGCGGAGCAAGCTCTAGCTAATTACAGATCAATCATGTCCACGTTATCAGAGGATCTTATAGTAGAGATACTTTCCTGGGTTTCAGTCAAGCCTCTGATACGATTCAAATGCGTAAGCAAAAGCTGGAAGTCTATTATTTCTGACCCCCGATTTGCCAAGCTCCAACTTGAACGATTCAAAAAAAACACCAATGTCAGCTGCAACAGGCTTCTCCTGTCAACTTGGACTCCACGATCTTTAGACTACGAAGCATTCTGCCATGGTGAAATAAGTAAAGTCATGACAAAAATCAGTTTCCCAGAAATTGTCAAGGGCCCACCAATGTTTTACGTAGAAATCCTGGGATCTTGTGACGGCCTGGTTTGCATACTTGACGACTACGGTGCCATGTATTTATGGAATCCAACTACTAGAGAGTATAAAGAATTGCCAAAGCCTGAAGGTGCTGTGTACAGCATGTTCCTGCATGGAATTGGCTATAATTCTTCTACCGATGACTATGGAGTCGTATTAGCCAGCCGCTCTACAGATAATGGCTCTGAAGACACAATTTTTGAACTTTATACATTGAAAAGTAATTCCTGGCGAAAACTTGAAGACGTTGGTTTATTTCCTGAATCATCAGGATGTTCAGGAATTTTCTGGAATGGATCAATATACTGGCTGAAGGTGAAAGAAAGCAGTCTGAAAAGGTGTTTTACGATTGTTTCATTTGGCATGAAGGAGGAGAAATTCAGAGAGATCCTGTCACTGCCAGATCGTTTCGATCCAAGAACATATAAAGCAAGTTTGGGGATGTCAGGAAACTGCTTGTGCGTATTCTGTGAATGCAGAGGAAGGTGTTTCGAAGGCATGGTATTGAATGTCAATGGCATTGAAGCATTTTGGACTAAACTGTTCGATTTCCCTCATGAAAAATTCCCTGGATTTGACAATGCAGTATTGTGTTTAACAAAGAATGATGAAATTGTTCTGGAATGCGATGGATGGAAATTGTATTTGTACAACCCAAAGGAAGGGATGTTCAGGAGTTTTGAAATGAACAATGATGGAGATTCTTGCGATTCAGAACTATACATGGAAAGTTTAGTTTCACCCAATCTTTAAAGGATCAAAAAGAAGAGGAGGTTATTACAAGAACGAATCGTATGTTTAGCAAATATTTGTAATTAATACTGGGAATTCATTTGATTTTGCTGTAAAAATAATATTTTTCAAATTATGTTTTATATTACAATATTATTAAATATAAATTAAAAGCTTATAATTTTTTCTAATTATCCCTAATAATTAGAGATTCTATTATCAATTTTACTTTATATTTTTGTAGAGATTTTATTAAAAATAATAAATATTTATTTCAAACTTCAAATAAACGTAAACCTTTTATGTACAATTTAGAAAGGATTATTTTTATAAATTTTTCGAAAAAATGCTTTATTTTAAACAAAATTTAAAAATTAATAATTTTATAAAATTTTATTTTTTTGAAGCGGTTTGAAAAATCAATAATAATAAATAATAATAATAATTTGGGCTAGGTACCGACCATTCTTGACAATTAGACCCAAACCTAACTACGGTATAGACAAGGCACGTGTCACTGTCACGTGTAAATATCAGTTATCCAAAAAACAAAAAAAAATGGAAAGAAACATCGTTTTGCTCGGTAGTTGATGTTGACATCTTTCTCGTTTACGCCTTCGCCTGCTTTGTAAAGAAACCATTCCTTTTTCTCTTACTATCTGCCATCTTCCTCAGCCTTTTCTATGATTATCCTACTCTGGAACCATAGATTGAAGAAAGAAAATGATAAAATCTCTGCCTTTGCTTAAATATCTATGTCTACTTGGAATAGTGATACAGGAAATACTGATTAAAAATCAGTGTTTATTTCATGCATCAGCCAACTTCTTTGAGCCTTTTAATGTTAGTTATGATCATCGAGCTCTGATCATCGACGGCCACCGCCGTATGTTGATTTCCGGTGGAATTCATTATCCTCGTGCCACTCCTCAGGTATTTTTCAATGTCAACTCCTTTCTTGTCTTGCTCTTGCTTATTGATTGTTTCTTAGAAGCTCAAAATCTCATGATTGTTGAAGTAGTTGTACTTTTGTTTTAGAATTTTCATATTAGGTTTTTAGATTTTGTATGTGAAATGGTTCTACTATCTGGAGTGTGCTCACTCTCTTTTTGACTTGGAACCAGGTTGTTGTTTGTCCGAGTTTTGCTCGGTTATATTTGAATTTTGTATTAAATTTTTAAAATATAATGTTATATATTGATTTTTTAGATGCTGTTGAAAATTTTGGGAAAAGAAAAACATAGAAGGGCACTAAATTAAGAACTAAAAAGGTGCTAAACATGTAAATTTAATAGCAACCTGGAAAGACACTAAATAAATAAATTAATATCTCGTTTGGTTAATGAGATTTTGGAATATAAGTGGTAAGAAACAATTAATGGCATTTAACTTCTGTTTAATGCTTATAATTATTAATTTTAAAAAATGCTAAATCAATAATTGTAACTTCTATTTGTTTGTCTGGTTGTTTTTTTTCCTTCAAATTGTTATCCTGATTGAAAAGTGGGCATGTTTTATGGATAAAGAGCTACGTACACATGATAGAATGACAATGTTTATGAATTTGACTTTCGCAGCGGGAAATAGTTATTACGATTTTAAGTTAATTAAGATCAATGCAAAAGTCAAATTAAATCCTTACAGATGATTTATTCCAAACAAGGCCTATGTGTTTGTTCAAGTTCCAGGTAATACGTTTTTTCTAGCTAGTCTACAGCGTCTTTAGGTTTGTTTGTTCAGGTTCAAAACTGCTCTTTGATTTTTTTTAAGAATTTAATTTATTGATTGCCTTTTTTTTTCTTTCTAAATCCGCTTCTCTCAAACTGGTTTCAAAAAAAGCATCAATTTACATGTTTTTTTCCCAATAACATTTTTTAGGAAAAGAAAAGCCAAAAATATGGTTTTGAACTGCAGCTCCTAACACGTCTACATGTGTCCTTAGTTTTTTTTTCGTTGTTATTTGCATGTTTGATTTTTGAATGGTAATGTTGGCCTGTTTTTGTTCATGTGACGTCAGATGTGGCCTGATCTAATTGCAAAGAGCAAGGAAGGTGGGATAGACGTGATTCAAACTTATGTATTCTGGAATGGACATGAGCCAGTTAAAGGGCAGGTTTGCGTGACAAAATTTTAGCTTAGATAGTCGGTGCCTTGGTGGTAGTTTGTCAGCAAAGAATCACCTATCTTTGCTTTATTTACTGTTTTCAGTTTGTCTTCGAAGGAAGATATGATCTTGTCAAGTTTGTGAAGCTAGTGGGAGCTAGTGGACTGTATCTTCATCTTCGCATAGGTCCTTATGTTTGCGCTGAATGGAATTTTGGGTATCACATTCTTTTTTTGTATATTTTTGCAATTTCATTATGACTATATGCTTATGCTAAAGAATCTTTTGATATTAGTTACTGCCTATAGAAGATTATTGTTTAGTTGCTGCCTATAGAATATTATTGTGTACACATATTTAGAAACTGCTTTTGATAAATGGTTCTTAAGTAAACCGTTTGTGCATATCCAGGGGTTTCCCAGTGTGGTTGCGTGATGTCCCTGGGATAGTATTTCGAACCGACAATGCTCCATTTAAGGTATAACGTGTAGAGTATTCACACTTGCAGATTTATTACAATTTTTGCAATATGTATAATAAGCAATATGTACACTCTTATTACCGAAACTAACATTTCTTAGTGTGTTTAATATGAAATGACGGGATCTAATAATGCAGATCTTAACAATCCCATCAAATCACACTGCAACTTTGATATTTGATTGTATTGCATTTTGGGCCTTCCAACATACCAAAAGATAATGAAAAACTGAATTTTTCGAGTCCTTTACCTATATTGAGGCTAGTATAACCATTCATATGACCCTTGATTTTGCAATTGTCTCTCCATGAATCTTAACCACCGGTCTTTTCCTATTATTTCATCTTGCTGGCATGTGATTTTTAAATGTTTTTTTTCATATATTATGTGGATGAGTGAATTTTTGAACTAAGTCATTAGCTCTAGGTATTTAAAGAAAGACTTTGCATGGGTGATTTTGACTCTTTGATGATATGGTTAATATTTACAGGAGGAGATGCAGCGGTTTGTTAAGAAGATTGTAGATCTAATGCGAGATGAAATGCTATTCTCTTGGCAGGGGGGCCCGATTATCATGTTACAGGTTGTAAGACAAGTTCTTATTAAAATTTTACTTTACATAGATGCTGTTGCTTATAAATGTGACTTATAAGACTTATAAATGTGACTTATAAATGTGATGCTGTTGCTTGATGCTGGTTATCAAAGAAAATAAGACAGCTCTCCATACCATTTGATTCTCACATTTCTTGAATTTTATGGAAGCAGTGGCACAATTCTCTTGATTGTGAGCCTACCTGATTGATTGAGAGAGAGGAAGTCTTGAATTCCAACCACTGGCGGATTTCCATGCTTTTACACATGACCATATAAAAATTGTTAAGTTTTTAGCAATGAATTTTATTTGTTGCAAGATATGATGTAACTAGAAAGGAATGTTTCGCAGATAGAAAATGAATATAGAAACATAGAACACACATTTGGGCCAGGAGGAAAGGAATACATGAAATGGGCTGCCAGGATGGCGCTAGGGCTTGGTGCTGGTGTTCCATGGGTGATGTGCAGACAAACAGATGCTCCTGCAAGCATTGTAAGGTCTCCATCTTCTTTGTAGATGTTGTA
Source organism: Dalechampia spathulata (assembly GCA_948192965.1). Taxonomy (NCBI): domain Eukaryota; kingdom Viridiplantae; phylum Streptophyta; class Magnoliopsida; order Malpighiales; family Euphorbiaceae; genus Dalechampia; species Dalechampia spathulata. Next base: position 3,775 of record CANYBF011766911.1, on the reverse strand, counting down.
TTTAAAGCCCTGTATTTAGATGGTAATTGAACTAACTGGATTTTATTATTAGTTTTTGTCTCAAAGAATTACGGATGCAATTGGTTTGAAATTATGATGTCAATCAAGTGTACTGAGATTTAAATTGTTAAATTGTCACTCTTTTGTTGATTTGGTAACTTCTTTTTGCAGATTGATGCATGCAATGAATACTATTGTGATGGTTATAAGCCGAATACCAATAAGAAACCCATACTTTGGACAGAGGATTGGGATGGATGGTATGAAGATCTGTTGTCATCTACATTTCCAATATACCAGATTTTGCAGTTGTTTCTTTTTCCTCTTTCACGTCCCCATGTATGCATGCATGCATGCATTAATGTATTGAATCAATGTGTTGCTAAAGCCCTCAGTTAGAACTTAGAAAAGTGGTGTAAAGAAACAAGGAAGGGTTACATGGCAAAAGAATTAAACCCAAATTTTTGTTGCAAGTACATAACTTCATTTACTCGCACTAATTATCATGGTTTATATGCACACACAGTTTTGGGCTTCTCAATTAGTTCCAGTCTTCTAGGTGTTTAGGCGAAAGGACAATCTAATCTCATATGGCAGCTCTCTGTTACTTTGGCATGTTTTTCATGTTATGATAAAGTGCCTTTTTTCCCCTCGGCCATGCTTTGAGAAAATCATCTAGACTGGTGCTTTTTCCTTGTTTAAGCAGCATTTGAGATTCATCTGTTTGAGTTGGCATTTTGAAGGTATACAAATTGGGGTGCAAGCTTGCCTCATAGGCCTGTTGAAGATCTTGCCTTTGCAGTAGCACGGTTTTTTCAGCGTGGAGGGAGCTTCCAGAATTATTATATGGTATAATTGATTACTCAAATCACTACACAGTAAAGAAAAAAGAATCAACTGTCCAAAATGAAACTATTACCTTCTGTACTACGGGTGGGTGTGGCAAGTTGCCGGGTTTAAAATTCCTGCTGGTTACAGTTATTTATAGTGAAGCATTGTATTAGGAGCCAAATAGAACCCCCTTTTGCCAGCATGAGAAAACATTACAATGACGGTTTTTTGGCTAATTGAGTTGCAAGTTCAATATTCCCATTCAGTTTCTTTTATGAGATTTTCTTCTTTGAAGAATTTGGGAAGTGGCTTACGAATTGGGTATGGTTTAGAGCCCGATAACAAAAAATTTAATTTTAATTAGGTCTAATAGGATTCGTTTCCAGCCATTATCAAAATGGTTAAAACTAGTCAGTTGGGTGGTTCAATCTACCACTTTAAGTTCAAACGTATGATATAAATCTTACATGTGGGATGTATCAACTTCTGTTAGAAGTACCCTTTTGATGGAATAGCATTCTTAAGCATCCTTATGTTAAACTAGTAGCAACAGACCTTGCTTATTTCGTATTATTTGGTCTGAGATAAATGAACTACTTGACAAGGAATGGTTGTGCACTGCCATAGGCCCCTTCACATTGAAGGCATGATCAGCAAAGTGTTTCATAGTTGCTTCATACCCTTTATTGTATATTTATTGTTTTTAACTAGCATGCTTACTGGTGGCAGTTTTTTGGAGGAACAAACTTTGCTCGGACTGCTGGAGGCCCATTTATCATAACTAGTTATGATTATGATGCTCCAATTGATGAATATGGTAGGTAAGCCTGGAAGTACAGAGAGCAATATTCCTTGATCTGAAAATGGATTTTTGTTGAGGTATAAGTTACTTGCATATATATTATCTGTTACAAAACAAATTTGTCTCCATTTATCCATCTTCCATCTAGGTCTGTTGAGTGAGCCCAAATGGGGACATTTGAAAGATCTTCACGCTGCTATAAAGCTTTGTGAACCGGCTCTGGTTGCTGCAGATTCAGCTCAGTACATAAAATTGGGATCCAAACAAGAGGTTTTGTGCTATGTTATTGTGGCTTTTCCTATATGAATGTATTCCCTGAAATTGATTGCTTAAAGAGAGAGAACATATTTGCTTCCGGAGGCTACTTCTCTTTTTGAACATGTAGTCTCCTTCTTGTTATTCGGTTGAGGTTATTATTCCTAATCTCAGCTGATTAAGAGAGCATTGGACAGCAGACAGTTCTACTGAAGCTTTGTTTTTTATATCATTACTTTCCAGGCACATGTATATCGTTCAAATGCACTCGCAGAAAGAATGAACTTATCTCATCATGGAAGTCAAAGCAGGTGTTCTGCATTTCTTGCCAATATTGATGAACATAGAACCATTAATGTGCAGTTCTTTGGTCAATGGTATACTTTACCGCCATGGTCAGTGAGTATTTTACCAGACTGCAGGAATGTTGTGTTCAATACAGCGAAGGTTTGATTCTAAAATTGATGCTCACCAATTCTTTTTTTTACTTCACTTTATTTCAAATGCTGTTTCTGTTCCCTGTCAATTCTTTCTCGAACATTTGTGCATTTTGTTATCAGTTATTCATTAAATACAACACATCATCAACATATTAAATTTGAGAAGATTGTATGGACAAACTGCAACTGCTCATTTTTAAACAATAATAAGCTTTCAGCAACTTCTCTCTTTCCTCTTTTCTTGGGTGTTAGCACGGATGCCTTATTCTTCTTCATTTTCTTCTCCAACAAAATCAGGTTGCGGCACAAACTTCTATTAAATCTATGGATATCTTTGCTTCCAAGCAACTCGTGGCTCAAAAGACAGGTTCCCTTATTTCATCATCTTGGTTGACCGTAAAAGAGCCAATTAGCGTATGGAGTGGGAACAATTTTACAGTCAAAGGAATTTTAGAGCATTTGAACATGACGAAGGATCATTCTGACTATCTATGGTATTTCACCAGGTATATTGCTGTCTTGTGTTGGGTATGGATACCATCACAAAGGCATTCAATTTTATAATAAAAGCAATGATAAACAGTAGCATATTGTTTATTATGCGACTACCGTCTTTCAGTGAAGTTTGTGAATAGAAGTCAGCTATGATTTTGATATTTCTCTTCCTACTTTTAACTCGGTCATGTTCTGTTTTCACTGGAGCAATGTTGCATAATATTGGGCTGATTCTTATGCTATCCCGTGATTTGTCATCACAAGTCATGTTATCCAATTAGACCACATTCAATGCAAATACATTGGACTCTTACTTGGAAACGCTACACCTGTGAAATAGATTCTTATCTAGCAAAATAAATGATCCATGTTCTTCATGGTTGTAGTTATGGTGCTACTACCTGCCAAGAAAGCATACTGATGAGAATACCATGCAATGATCAGAAACAATAATGTCTGTATTGTTAATGTAATGTTAGCTCAAGATTCTAAGATCCATGATATTCTTCAGCAATTAGTTCTTTGATCTTTGTTTTTCATGGGATAGAATAACGTTAGGAATCTTTTTGTAGTAATTGTAGTTTATTACTTCATATCACTATGCAATTTTCTTTTACGTTCTCTATATCTTTTGATTAAAATGCAAATATTTGCAAAAAAAAAAAAAATTATCGAGCTAAACTTACAATAATAACTATATAATTGGAGTTGGAACTTGTCTTGCACAAAACCAGTTGTGCTAATTTTCAAAGTTTTCTACTTATAAGCCTCTCAATTTCCTCATATATTTTCCATTTGGGATTCTCCATGACCTCCCTTGAGTGCAATTAGTTTTGATTACTTCCACTTGGTAAACATGGTCTACACTTAAAGGCTCATCAGAATGCTTAGGCTTATTCTTGCTGACTAATTAGCGGATCTTTGATTCAGCAGAGTTTCCATATTTGATTCA
>CANYBF011766612.1:0-16295 GCA_948192965.1 Dalechampia spathulata | reverse complement strand
ACAACCACCATTAGGCTAGAGCGTGTCCCCATACGACGTCTATACGATGTATCCCTGACGTCACAGGTAGTGGTTCTCTTAAAGGGTCACTGTCTGTGTCGTGGGAGCATGTCTGCCTGGGTATGGGCTGGGTGTGACATTCTTCCTTTCTTTCTTATGCTAAAAATCAATTCTTCAAGGGCTGGAAAATCTGGATAAGTAAAAACATGATTTTAGTAGTTGCTACCTTCTTTCTTCTTCTTATGTATATTTCTTCTCTTTTATGCTTCTTCTTGAACTTGTTTAAGTTGAATTCATGGCTGGTTGTGTAGAGATGTAAGTATTTGATTGTATAGTATTGAGTTTATTTTTGACGGGTAAAGAGGCAAAGGAACCCAATTGGTTTACTGATATTGAAAGAGTTATGATTTTGGTATTTGATTGATGTATGACTTTTATTTTGGTGAAGTTTTGTTGCTGTTTATAACATGAACGTGTACTGTTCATGGTTATTGGATTGAGCTTATGTTCAATTAGAGTTTTATGGATGATTTAATGATTGAATGATATGCTTTAGAGGCATTAAAATGGTGTTTGCATGATGTTCCATTTAGAGCTCTTAATTGGCAGCAGTCTTCTTTTATGTCTTTATGGGTATGTATGTATATGGCTGCCTAATGTGTGATATAGAATGCTTATTTTAGATGTTAATAGGTTGTATGTATGTTTTGAGTTTAATTCATGATGGTTTGAAGTGTGAAAATATCAAGTTATTAGCTAGAGGACAACAATTAAGTTTAATGAAAGACAAGTTACCTAGTATTGTGCCAAAATGTGTATTTCATGAGATTGTGGTTGGATATTTTCAAAACTGATTCTAAGAGATATTGTTATGATATTAAGCTATTGTTTCATCATAGAATTGGAATTTTTGAAGTGTCACATAAATAGGTAAAAATTATGCAAGTTAGTGCTAAGCTGAAATTATGCCTTTAAGTGTGTAATATGTATAACTTTGGACATATTGAGAGTTGTGTATATCTTTTTACAAAACTGCACCCTTTGGTTATAATTATATCATAGGACATGAGATTTATATATGAGTTATGATGTTTTGGAGTTGTTTATGATGGGGATAAAAATTGCATAAGTTGGTATACAATTGTTGTGCATATTAAGCGTAGAATTAAGGGGCTTGGGGCAATTACATTTTGACAACCTTATTGTTTGAGTTTTTAGGAGTGTAATATATGGTTAGAAAGCTCTTTGAGTCTCATGCAATAAAAATTATTCCTATAGGTAGCATATTTATATGTCTAATATGATGACCTGTTTTAAATATTTTTATTTTCTGCCTTAACGAATGAGTTTTTAAATGTATAATATGCTGTTAGAAAGATATTTAAGTCTAGTTTTTAATGGTATAATATTTGTCTTATTTTGTGTTGATTTGTTAGACCAAAACTTATACGCAAGATGAACTATTTCTTTTGGTTGAATGAGTATGTGCAATGCAATGACCTGTTTTGATTGCTTGCGTTGAGTATCTTAATGATTACATTTTTAAACATATAATACATTTTTGGAAATCTCTTTGAATTTATTTTTCATTGGTATAAGAGTTGCTCTATTCTAAAATCATTTTCTTAGCCAAAAGGCTTGCATAAGATGACTAATATACATAGGCAGCAAAAGTGTTATAAGAATAAAATGATTTTTGCTTTAAACATTAATATGGTTATTTTATGAATTCATTTATATACATATATAATGTGTATATTGATTCGATGCTTGGATATTTTATAAATGATATAGGTGGTTCGATTGACGATTCGTAAATGCCAACAAGGAATTTAGATAAGGGAAAAGCGATAGCAGGTTTGTGCTAGTGTTTCATGACCAATACTTGGTCCCTTGAAGAAACATTTCATGAATGCATGATATATGATTAAATTTATATTTATTTTATGACATAAAGCATGTATATGCATCATGACATGTACACTCGCTCATTTTTACATAATCATAGCATGTCATGGTGATGGGGAGGTATAAGGATTGGATGATTAAAGAGCTGAACAAAGTTATTATTTATACGTACTAGGTGACATAGTTGGATTCCTATATAGAATCACATAGTAATAATGGGTTCATTTCATTAAACCACAGAGGAATGATATGTTTCTATGGGAACAAGAAATACGAGTATATTGAACCCAGTACAGGATTGTGCACAATTGCAGAGGTATCAGAGATTGATATGAGAAAAAAATCAGAGGGAGAGTGTAAAACATCATTGCATTCTCAAAGGCATATTCATCACTTCATATGAATTCATTGTTGGGTTTACAATACAAAAATATTATAAAGGGATACCTGACTACATAAAGTATGTAATATAGAAATATGATGTTTGCATGACAGAGATCATAGGTAAGGAATGTTGATGATTACTGAATATATCTGTTTCATGCTAGAATGACTGGTATATTTGCATTGTTTGATATCATTTTACTAGCACTACTGAGATTATTCTTAGTGTTTGTCATTTGATGAACGTAGGCACGAGTGTCGCGGGTGAACACGAGGGTTAGTGTCATCAGTAGCTGGTTCAAGTTTTAGCTAGAAGTTGGTAGAGAACCCGGACTTCTTGACAGACTCCTATAATTACAAGATCTGTGCAACTTCTTTTCTTTGTTATTTTGGCAGTAAAACAATCATATTATAAAACTTGTGTAATTATCATAATACCACTGAGAACTTGAAATTGGTATGATGACTTAATATGGTTGCATTTGATGACATATGAATTTTAAAGCTTGTTTGTGAATGACATATGTTGGTATATGATATATATATATATTATGATGTTTATGTGGAAGATTGTTATATATTAAATTTTAACACATTTAAAATTATGCAAAACATTATAGATTAATTAACAAAGTTAAATATCCCTTGTAGTGTAATTATAAATTTTCTCCCTTATAGTGTAATTATAAATTTTCTATCTTAGGGAATTAATAATTATACTACGGGAGCATATCTCGCGCTCGGGGTGTGACACTAATAATTTAATTTGTTCAAATTAATTTTTATAATAACTAATTTCTATTTAAGAATTCTATTCAAAATCAAATATAAATACTTATTATTTTTACTATTTAATAATTTCAGAAATATTTTAAATTATTAATATTTTACCTGATCTTTTTTATTAATTTTAATTTATAAAAATTTATTTTCTTACAAAAGAATATTAAAATTAAAATTATTTGAATTTTACAATTTATTTTTGAAGCACATTTAAAGTTTTTCATATAAAAATAAATAAATAATAAATAATCACTCACATAAAATTATTTTGATTGAAATTTTAGTACTATTAGTCAATTAAATTTAAAAATATGATTATCTAAAAATTATATTTAAAATTAAATATAAATACTAATTAGTTTTATTATCTAATGTTTTGATTTGTTAAAATTAATTTTCATTATCTAATTTTTATAATAACTAATTTTTATTTAAGAATTCTATTTAAAATCAAATAGAAATACTAATTATTTTTATTATCTAATAATTACATAAATATCTCAAATTGTTAATGTTTGATTTAGCCTTTTAAAACTAGTATTATAAAAACTTAAAAGGAATTAGATTGATGAAACATATTTTTCTCAAATTTTGAACGAAAAAAAAGTATAATATCCATTAATATGTGAGTTTATTATCAATTTTTGTTGATAAAAATTTATTTTTTGTTAAAAAATAAAAATATTAAAATTATTGTATTTTACAATTTATTTTGAAGTATATTTAAAATTTTTAATATAAAAATAAAGAAATAAAATTTATTGATTTTAAAATAGAATCTTAAATAATATGTATAATAATAAATATTTAAAAAGATAAAAGTCTTATTATAAAAGTTATATGTATAACAATATAATGTTATGATAGTGGAAATTATGTATTATAATATAATTTTAATTGATATGTATAATAATAAAAATAGAATTATATGTTTCAATAGAATTTTATTTGTAATAAAATTTTAAATGATATATAATAATAATTTTTTAAAATTGGTTATAGAAAATAATATAAATGATAATATGCGTTATATAACTTTAGTACTTAAAGAAAATAATTAAGTGATTGAAATTTAACTATAATCTTCATCTATATAATAATAAATATACTTTTAATAAATAATTATATTTATATGAATAATTTTAGTTAATTCTAGTATATATTATAAATAAAAATTAAAACTATAATATTAGATAATAATGAAAATTAATTTTAACATATCAAACTACTAATTAATAAAATATTTTATTTTTATTTTTATTTTTAAATAGAATTCTTATATTGAAATTAGATAATAAATAATAAATATTTATATTTGATTTTTTGATAAAAATTTTAAATTAAAATTGATTATAAATATAAATTTAAATTATTAAATAAAATAAATTTAGATGAGAAGTTTTTTATCTTTATCTATTTTAAAAATTTAATTAATTTATCTTATAATTTATTTAATTAATAAATTTATCAAAATTTCACCTTAAATAAATAAATAAATCTAATCCAACAAATTATGGAATAAATAAATTAAAAATTTTAAAAATACACAAACTAATCAAAAAAGTCAAATTTGGTGAAAAATTTGACATGGAAATAAAATATAAAGAATAAAATGGTAGTTGAAAAACTCATGACAGGCAAAAACGAAGCCACCTTCCCCGCCATTAAAGGACAGATCTTTCTTCTTCTCCTGTCCTATGTTCCTTTTTCGATTATAGAGATTCAAACGACATGTGGGAATCTATTTGTTTAACATTGGCGGCTGCTGCCGGTAATAATATCGGCAAAGTTCTTCAGAAAAAAGGAACTGTTATTCTGCCTCCTCTCTCTTTCAAACTCAAGGTTCCATCTTTCCCATTTTCTATGCATTCTTTCTCATATTCTACATCTGATTTTTGCATTTGTTGATGTTGGATTTGAAAAGGGTTTCCTTATTATTGATTTATATGCCAATTTGCACTGCCCATTTAGGAAAGATATGAAATTTTAATTCTTAATTCATTTTCGAAGTTAAGCTCTTTATGGATTTTGCAATTTCATTACCTCATTGTCAGGAAATTTGATTTCTTTCTCTTTATTTCCTATTAATCTGTTGGTTTTGGTTCTCATGTTTGGATGATTTAATGATCAAATTCTTTGCTTGTTCTAAAATATTTGGCAGCTATGAATTTGAAGGTGGTGTTGAAGAATGTTCATAAAGAATTTCTTCTGAAGTTGTTCAGAATTTACATTGATTGCGTTTCTTTCTTTCAGGTGATTAGGGCATATGCAGTTAATAAAGCTTGGATCATGGGTTTCCTTATGGATATATCTGGGGCAATTTTAATGTTGAGAGCATTATCTCAAGCTCCTGTAAGTGAATCCATGGTGTTCTTTTTAATGTTGAGAAGCATATCAGCAACTCTTTTTTTTTTAACTACTTATATGATTTCGATAATCCTTTAAGGTTTTGCGTGTTTCGAGCTAATGTCAATTATTTTTGTCGCATGTTTTTCGCCTATTCTCCTCTTGGTAATGTTGACTCTACACTACCAGTTATCTGTCATTCAACCAGTTTCCGGTTGTGGTCTTGCTATTCTTTCTGTCTTTTCGCATTTTTATCTGAAAGAAGTGATGAATGTCATTGATTGGATCGGGATCACCTTAGCAGGCATAGGCACCATAGGTATGTTATTTCTTCATGGTTGTCTTTGTCGGTTGCTATAGGAAATGCCTTCTGAGTATGACATTTTTCTTTCCAAGTCGGAGCTGAAAATGTGTAATTTACTGGGTGCAAACAATAATATATGATTTTGTTTTGTTGCTGTGTAATCATAGACGTATTATGGTGATTTCCGAAGCTCAATCTTCCGAAACTAGATATGATTTATGGTTTCAATTCAGTGTTTTATTTACCTCATGGCTTATGATGTGTGGTTCTTTTGTATATATTTTCCCCGCATTGGCAGGAGTTGGTGCCGGAGGCCAGGAGCAAGGGGCTTCATCCATATCTGTTTTTCAGTTACCATGGCTGGCTGTTATTGTTGCCATCTTGTTTGTAGGTACTTTTGTCCACCACCTTCGCTTATTATCGTTCTTTTTTTCATTATCCAAAAAATGTACGATCTTATAAAATTGTACCAATTACAGAGATAAATGTTAGAGAATTTCTGACGTAATGACAGGATGAGAGTTAAAGACGTAGGAATCTAAGGCCTTAACAGAACTTCTGAGTTTCTTAGGATGGTAGACTTGATTTTCTTATCACCCTCACCCCTTAGAAGGATAAAAACAGCTCCACCAATCCCTTTTTTTGTTGACCAGAGGCCTATACTTCCAATTGTTTCGGTGTCTGTTCTTCGTATCATTTGTTATTTTGTTTTGTTTTATTCATGCTTTACATATTTTATTGGCCTGTCATTTGCTAGAACGTTATATAGAAGAAAATGACATAATGCTAAGATTACAGCATATGTTTGAACTTACGTGATTAATTGTGATTGTTTGGGAATTTGTCTTAGGTAGGCTTTAATGGATGGCTTCGTGTCTGCAAACATGAACGGAGAGAACAGGAGATGGTAAAATCCATTCAGTCATGCTTATTTAAGGTTTTGGATGTTCTACAGGCTTTAACTCCCCTTTTACCCTGATTGAGATACCTTTGATGCACAGGTGGAATATGAAGTTGTTGAAGAAATCATATATGGACTGGAATCTGGCATTTTGTTTGGGTAAACTTTCTCTTACATCAACCCTTTTCGGATACTTTCTGAAGTTTGGAGTTGACAACAACTGTATGATCTCATTATATGTAAAATTAGGATGATGATTGATACTTCTATTCTAGATTTGATGACTGGAATCTAGGCTTAGGATCGTAACCGTATTATTAACACATTCTGACATCTGACTGCAGGATGGCTTCAGTGACATCAAAGATGGCATTTGTTCTCTTGCAGCAGGGTTTCTCAAGGATGCTGGTGCCTGTTTGCTTATCGATCAGTATATCCTGTAGCGCAATGGGCTTCTATTACCAGGTATGCTGGAGCACTGGTTGGATCAGGTTATCAATGTTTTTGATGTATGGAATTCACAATCGTGCTAAACAGTGCCATCTTGTAAAATGTTGGTGATTGTATTTACATCTACCATTTTATTGTAACAGCAGAGGCAAAAGGATGGAATAATGTTGTGTTTCCCTTTTGTACAGACTCGTGGACTGAAGCATGGAAGGGCAATTGTGGTGTCTACATGTGCTGCTATAGCATCAATAGTGACTGGCGTACTAGCTGGAATGCTTGCTTTGGGAGAACAGTTACCATCAGCGCCTGCTGCTCGACTTTCGCTTCTGCTCGGATGGTAAATAAAACCAATAAAACAACTTTTATTCTACTGATTTAATCTCTGTAGTTTAGGAAATGCAATCGACAATTTTGTATTTGTGAATATTAGTGTAATAATGTAAACTTCTGTTTTTCGGGATAGAATTGAGAATGCTTATAAGGATCCCAATTCGATATCAGATACCTTCGCTGCATGCTATTTACTTGGAAATTTCTCTTCACAGGCTGCTGATTATAGTAGGTGTAGTTTTACTTGTGAGCTCAACCCAGCTACTGCGACTCCTTCCATGGACATTAAAACACATCGCACAAAGCAAAGCTGATCGGAGTTTCAATCTAAGTCGATCAGGGTCTCTCCATGTCAAAGATTCGAACCCAAGTGCTGTTATCCAGACGGCAACATTGCATCAATTGATATCAACTCCAGCTAAGCAGAAGGCTTGAATTAGAGACCTCACCAAGTTCACCACCATTGGAAGAAATGCCAGCTTTTCGGTGAATGCCTGCCACGCTCAGGTTCAGTGTGCGTCTTCAATTGAAATAGAATATCCTCATTTTTTTTCTTTTTTATTTATCATTTATGATAGCTTCTTTCCATATAGCATACCCAAACCAAATCTCTATAGGTTGGTTTGTACAGCAGATCTGATCAACTCTAAAATTGAAGGTTTCACATCTTTCAAGTCTATGGAATTTTAAGCAACAATGTAAACATAAAGCTTTTTTCTGGTGTATATTAATGGAGAGAATGAATCTGTAGCGTTTATCGGCAGGTTCGTGATGGCGGCCCTGCTAATTTTCCGTAGAAAAACTCGTCAGGTTAATGTTCTGTCAAACTTGATTCAAGTTTATAACAGGGTAAGCTAAAATTATGGATCACTGTCTTGTAATTCCAAAGTCTGGTTTTAGTTCTTTTGGGAAACCAAGTCAACTGCAAGTCTGGTGTTTTCTATAATTATTTTTTTACTTTTTGATAAAAATTACTGATGGAAAGTAATATTTAAAAAAATAAAATAATTCAAAAGATATTTTGTTTAAACAGTAATATAAGACACATGGGGTTTTTTTTATTGTTTGATTTGAGAAAACCCTAAAAGACAGGGCAGCAGAAATTGACAGGAAGATGGAGATGTCTGATTGGAAAAACAAGGGTATTTGTTAGGGAGAAGAGACAGGAAGTAGAATGATGGTAATAGGAAAACAAACACAAATGTCTGAGGGAACAGGACTTTACCCTCCTACTTAGTTTTTTAGCTTTTCTTGGGCACCTTATCTCTTCCTGTCTTGAGTTCATTAATTAGTTTACAACCTCAATCACTCTTTCTGGGTCCCTTCTTAGCAGTTATCTGCCTTTTCACTTTGTTCAAAAGTGCTTTTCCATTGGTATGGCAATGACAAAACCGTACTCCCTTTGGATCCATTCTATTTACTCCTCCTTACATTATTATATCAAATTATATACATATATATATAAACACACACACATGTATAAAGAACAAGAAAAAAAAAAAGAAGAAGAGAAAGCAGACAAACTCTTTCAGCAGACAATAATCCAAGGCGAAATCCATGTGGGTGGTAGTCTGCAATGGCACCATCACAAATAATAAAGCCAAGCACAATTCAATTTGATTTGGTTTATAATTTTTTAAATTAATTAATTTTAATTTTTTAAAATAAGAATTTTTTATAAATTAAACTGAACCAACTTTTACTTAATTTGAAATTTTAAATTTCAAATTTATCAATATATAATTTGATCCTAGAAGTTAAAAAATTCAATTCATAAATCGAATCAAATCAATCAATTACTCGCTCTTATTATGATAGAGTTTTGAAAATTTAACAAGTCAATTAGACTCTATATCTATAAAATAATATGAAATATATATGAATGAAGGAATAAAAAAAATTTTATATTTCAATTCAAATTTATAATGATATAATCAGATGATAATGATAACTATTCGTATAGAATAACAAATCAAAAGGTTATTTAATCAAAAAATTGATATTTTTTCATAGAAATAGAAAATTATCAGAAGTAATCATGAGAGAAAAGGTAAATCATCATTTTTATAAGGTATGAGTAAGGATTAGTGAGTTGGAAGTAGTTCTGATTTTTGAACAGAGAGGCCTTGTCCCAAGCTTTTTTGTCTACTTGTTTGTGACTCAATAATAGCCAGGAAATGCAGAATCTAACGTGAAATGCTGAAAAAGACGAGGCAGAAGTGGGAAAGATGGTCTCAGAATCACAAGTGGCCAGGATCACTTTTCCAGGAAAAACTGTAATGTTTCCAGAAAATTAAGTCAACCCATCTCTATTCAATACCTGCTAAACTTTATTTGGTATATTCTCTTTAACCTTCCATGTAAGTTATTCAGGCTAAATCAAGTTTCGATTATTGTCAATTTTTATATTATTGAATCAAGAATCATTTTGTTCGTTTAGAAAAGAATTATTGAGATCAAATATATCGAATAAGATTATAAATTTGATTATATTATAACATATATTATTATCCTTGATTTGTATAACCATGGCATTTAGTAGAACCGGATGACATGGGATTGGGCAGTTAACAGTGGCTTTGATAGAGCATTAAGCAAAAGAATGTTGTGGAAACAGCAAGGAGGGGGTTTCATACAGAAACAAAATCATCAAAACGACAACAAGTACATCATCAGAGACAATGGGTGGACCCATACCCTTTAAGAATTAACAAGAAAAGATTCTTGTAACACATACTTGGGTAATGATCGGTTACATCAGGAATCAAATACCTACCACCAATACTTCACTGTGCTGGATAATTACCCAGTTGCTCCACGTTCCAGCTCTCATGTGACGCAACTTGTTGATGTGCAGGTAAGTAATCCTTGCAAAAATAAACAACAACAGTACAACTTTGTTCAATATTAAAGACCCCAAGTTTGTTTTCAAGATTTAAAGGAATTTCAACACCATACCTCCATTCTCTCAAGGAGCTCTTTGGCTGTTGGAGATGATACAACAATGCCACGAGCACCAGGCTTGATGAAGCCTTCTTGAACGCCATTGTCAAACAAAGCAAGCAAACTGTTATAGTAGCCATCAACATTTAGCAAGCCAACCTGCCAGGAAAAGAAATTTGACAAACTTACAAATGTCAAGCTCAAAAACAGCATAAAGATTTACATCTTCGAACACAAACAGCGGTAGAAGCAGGGGCGGAGTATTCGAAAAATTTAGAGATAAGAACTTTATGATAATCAAAAAATTTTACAATATTTTTAAAATATATAAAATCATTGAATCTATAATTTTGTTTCTTAATTATTAGTGGTATATTTTGTTCTGTATTTCTAAACGTCATGAGTATATTACTTTTTTAATTAATATAATTTGTTATTATATATATATTTTAGGTTGATTTCTAGCTCTACGACTAAACACAGAGACCGTTGGTGGGTAGAAATTTACCGTTTTCTTATGAATACCAAGTTGTGACCATGTGATCATCTCCAAGAGCTCTTCCATGGTTCCATATCCTCCTAAGAAATAATCATTAAAGCAATCAGTATTTGCAGGTACAATCATCTTATGCTTTTGAAACTTGAGGAGGGTAATTGTACCAGGAAGAGCAATAAAGGCATCAGCTTCTTTTGCCATTGCAGCTTTTCTCTCGTGCATGTCCGAAACAATTCTCACTTCTCCAACTGTTTCACCAGATATCTATATTTTCCCCATCACAGCAAATTCAACAATCTTGAGATGCATCGTAATTTTTACAACTACACGAGATCAATAATCTAATGAAATTTACTTAAAAACTACATATTTTCATGAGACCAAGGCTTTTTTCGACAAAATTAATGAATTTAGTAGTTGTTAATTATTTTAATATCTATTAGTTATTAAACTAAAATATTAAATATTATTTAAAATTTTTTCTCTGTAATTTATGAACATGCTCTTAACTATAGTGTAGTGGCCAGCCATCATGACAAGTATAATTGGTGGATAGGACATGATCAAACTATAGTGAATTATAAGAAATAAAAGAAAGGAGATATTTGAATAAAATGTAATAAATAAAAATTTCAAAACAGGTTAAAAGCATAGGCACCTCAAGAGGCATGAGAGCTTTAGGAATGACCCTGCATTCAAATAACATGGATGATTAACTCAGTACTATATCGTGTAATCAAGAAAAAAACAAAACAAAACGCATCAAACACCTTGCATGCATTCAAATAAAGATCAAACATTGACAAAAGTAAATAATAATAATAATAATAATAATAAAAGAACAGGGAGAACATTTTTGATAGTTAGCTTTCTGGTTTTTACCCAAGAACATGGCAGCCTCCATCATAGACTTTTTGAGATATCAAACCCATCAGTCCAACACTACCTCCTCCATATACCAAGTCTATCTTCCTTTTCACCTGTCATTTCATAGTCAATTCTTAGCCACCACAAAACAAAAAAAAAGACAGAATTTAAGCACAGAAGCTACGCATAAAGGCATCAGCTTTTGAGATCTTTCAGCAAACTCAGGCAACCAGTTACAGTAAGTTGCATTTTTCATATTGGTTAGAAAATATAATTATCAATGATGAACACTGAATGATAGGATAATAGAAATAATCAGAAAATTGAAAGAAATAAAATATTATAATTCAAATTTTGAATATTTAAAAAGATGATTGATCTATTAAGTTATCCTAATTATTTAGTATCAATAACTTTTTTGATGAAGACTATGAATCATTAAGATAAACTGAATCTTTTAAATGAATACAAACAGTTGGGAAGTTCTATACTTCTAAGAACCATCCCATTAATCAGGCATCTTATCCAAATTATTACATGAAGATTGAACAGGAAAAGAAAATCATTCATTGGAAGGCCAAATCTTTTGAAGGCATGAAGAACGCAACTAACTTGTTTGGTCAATGAGAAACAAGAATCAAGACAAAGATTGCAAGTAATAACAATCAAATTTAAAAACCAAAAAAAAAAAAAACAAACCAGTTCATCACCCAGTTTAATGGCAGCATCACTGAAGATTTGTCTATGGCCAGCGTTGCTTCCACAAAACACACAAATCTTCTTAAACTTGCTTCTTCCATTGCTTTCTTCATTGCTTTCTTCCATTATCAAATCTTATATACTATATTTATATATATGTAGGATAGAATATAATATATATATATATATATAGCTTGAACCATATCCTATAAAGGAGAAGAAGACAATAACGACAAAAGCCAAAAAAAAACAAAGAGGAGAAGAAGGCAAAGGAAAGATACTAACTTTAAAGGCTGCAGTCAATGGAAAACTTGCAACCCACCAAAAACTTTTTGATAAATTAATGATAAAATATAGAAAAGGGAGAAATTATGATCTGGGTTAATCTTGAATTGAAGAATTAAAAGCAGAATGATTAAAGAAAAAAATAGTCTTCGGTTGGTTTTACTTATATAGTGAAAGCCAAAGCCAAAGCAGGAGCAAGAAGACTACATGAGAAGCCCACATGCTTGAATCCAACGTCTCTCTGTCTGTCTGCCCTTCTCAAGATTTATAATTTTAATATGATCATTACGCAAACTGTACAATAAAGAAATGATCTTTGTCTTCTTTTAGTCAAACTATTAAACTTGTTTGAATCGTTTTTTACTTTGGATTTGAATCTTTACCCATTCCAAGTTTTCATCACACCAATCCTTTTATCATTTTTACGGTAAAATCAGTTTATAAGCTATAAAATAATCGAATCTACATATATTTGAAAGATATTTGATTTAGTTGTGCTTAGAAGCTAATTTAAGTTTACATGCATAAACAATTAAGTATTTTATTAAAAAAGTTTATAATTAATTGATAAGTAAACAAAGTGTTCGATAAGATTTAATTTATAAATATATTTATTATTAAAATAATTAAAAAATATTTTATTATTTTATCAAAATATTAATGTATCTTAAATCTTTTTTTTGAAACTATTACAATAAATTTAAAGTTTAATTTTATAATAGGATGGATATTAAAAATCTATCCAATAAGTTTTTTGTTATATTTAAAATAAAAGACAAAATCATGAAATTTCATAATTAAATATTATCAAACAAACTAATAAATATTTTGGTTATGAACTCTAAAATTTTTTTTTATATAAATTTGATTTATAAACTTCTAAATCTTATAAGCTCGTTTAATTAGCTTATAAACTAAGATAAACTATTTATCGAATTTGAATTTGAGTGATTACAATTATAACTTATAAATTAAAAAGATAAATTTGAGACATCAATTCATCATTTTAGTGTTTATAATTTAATAGAGTATTTTAAATATATTGTGATTTCTTTAATTACTTATTTCCTATTTTTATTTCATCATTTTATATAAGTATATAATTGACTTACTAATATCATAATTATCAATTTTTAAAATTAATTTTAAATATTATATTTTCTTTCAAGAGTTGTTTTATTCTTTTATAAATTTAATAAAATCATATATAAGTTAATTATTTATATATTTAAATATAATATTGTATTAGTTTCATAATTTAATTTAAATAAATTTTAAGATAATTATAATAAAAAAATAAAATGAATGGAATTTATTATATATTAAAATGACTAATATATTATTTAATTATTTCAATTACTTTTTAATTTATAAATCATTTTTTATTAAATATATCAATTATATATCAACTACATATAAATTTTTTAATCAAACACATAATTAGTTAAATTAATTTTTATCAATCAAATCAAGAGTCTTTTTAGAAGAATTGTAATACTTATCTCAAACAATTTTCTTGATATTTATTTATATAATTAGTACACATATTTCTTGAAAATAGATTATAATAAATAAATAAATATCATATGAGGTAAGTTCAAATTCAAGTCAAGGAAAATTAATTAAATAAAATATTAAAATGGAAGGTTATATCTTCATTAAAAATCTCAAATTGAAACTTTAAAAATAAATAATATATATCAAAAAAAAGTATTACATATATATTTTATTTTAAAAATGTATTTTAATTATTAGATTCAATTTTATACTTAAATTTCTCGAATCTGATAGTTCGAAATCTATCACGCTTCCATGTTAACTTAATTAGTAAGTTTAAATTTTGGACATTTAAAAATATAATAATATTCAAATTTGATGAAAAATCTATTATTTTTCGAGAATTATATATCTTTCGATTTCATAATAATTACTCTTAATAATTAATTATTAATTTTAAATCATTATATAAAGAGTTAATTAGTGACAATTAGTCATTCATAAAATAATTAATAACTACTAAACTACTAATTTTATCAAACAAAATCTTAATTTTACGAAAAAAAATTTTCATCATAGTTGATCCAGAAGAAGAAGAAGAAGAAGAACGATGCAAGCACTTAAGGTCAAGCATAGAAAATCTATTTGATAATTAATATATGAATAATTAGTATGATAAAGATGAGTAACCTTTTGATTCGATTTCTTGACTAAATTGAAGGAAAATTATGATCTAATTGTAGCTGAAATACACATACTATAGCAAATCTAAAAATATATTCAAAAATTATTTTGTTGGATTCGAAATGAATTCTGTAAGAAAATGAAATTTCTTTTAACATGAGTTGGTCACTTTGAAGACTTCGGCATGTAGCTTGAGGATCATGTGGGTTAATGATTTTCACGAACAGTTATGATGTTATGTCTCTTGTGGACCGTTGCTGTCTCTTTCGTGTATGAAGGCCTTGTGAATCAGCATTACAAACAAAGAAAAAAAGTGTTAAAAATGAATTTCATATTAATTGGTTTGACATGCAAAACCACGAATCGAATTCAGATAAGTATATTTTTTTCATGCAAGCTAAAGCTACGGAGAAGAGCAAAGTGGCACGTGCCTAAAAAGTTCGGATTTTGCAAGAGTTTATTTGTTTATTCTTAATCCAAGAAATTCAATTATTATTTGTAGAAGGTCATCTAAGTATTTAGAAAAGATCTCATTGTAATATATCTTAATTTTAAGTATTTAAAATTATGAGAATATTCAAACCTAAAGTAAAATGTGTTACTTTTTTAATGATTCTGTATTTTTCAATTTCAGAATAATAAATTATATAAGACTATGATCATCAATATTATATAAAGGTTTTTTTTTTTTGAAAAAAAGGAGAAAATTATGTTTGATGTGTGCATAGACTGACTTGCAAAAATCACTTGGTAAATTAAATTAGGTAGTTAAAGATATTAGTATTTAGAATTTCATGCTTATTTTTTATTTTACATTAAACAATTAATATAATTGTTATTAGAATTTTAACTTTAAATCATTACGTGAATGTTCACGTAAAAATAGGCTTAACTTCACATGCACATAATCCAACAAGCTTTAAAATTTATAATCCTTAATAAAGTAATTACGCTTCCGCAAGAATACGGGTCGCAACTGCAGTATAAAGGTGTCAAACACTGGGATTAATGGTATTCAAGTACTAGACATTGATTTCATCAATTATTTAGGCAACAACACACATTAATTATTTCTCAAACATATTGAACTAAAATTATGTTAATGACAAAAGAATATATTACATATAGTACAATTACTTTTAGGGTTGAATGCATGAAACTATCAAGATTCTTCATTAATTAAATCAGTTTAAATCACAAAGCAATGCTTAAGTGTAATGACTTCCCTCCCAGAAACTCATTACCTATTGATAATAAACCTACGGACTACTTTCATGACCATAAAGTCCATGTCAATGGTAAATTCAAGACTGCATTTGGCTTCCCAATTCATTAGTTCCTATGTCTAGGTAATTAATGATTAGGTGTTCCCATATATAATCAATCATTTTAATTCTTCTTCCAAAGTAACTAAAACA
>CANYBF011766503.1:0-23198 GCA_948192965.1 Dalechampia spathulata | reverse complement strand
TTTACAGGTAAACACAAGTTAGATTATTAAATTAGAAAAAAAAAATTCATAGAAATCCCTTGTAGAGTAATTAGTGGTTTCCATGTATTGGAGATCATTAATTATTTTACGGGAGCATGTTACGGTAAGGCGTGACAGTATATGTATACGTATGTGCCACATGTTAAATGTTTTACTGATGATTGTGCTTTGATATTGCCGCCTTATTGGGAAGCATGACTTCCTTGTAGTATAAAGGGGTAATGTTGTTGATGTTTTAGGAGTGTTCTATGCTTGGGCTTTGGTTTAGGTACCTTGAGAGCACTTTTAGGGCATATGTGTTAGGGAATTATGGGTGGTACGGGCGTAC
Source organism: Dalechampia spathulata (assembly GCA_948192965.1). Classification (NCBI taxonomy): domain Eukaryota; kingdom Viridiplantae; phylum Streptophyta; class Magnoliopsida; order Malpighiales; family Euphorbiaceae; genus Dalechampia; species Dalechampia spathulata. Next base: position 22,849 of record CANYBF011766503.1, on the reverse strand, counting down.
GGATCACTGTACGATCGTACCAGTTATGAAGGATGAGTGGTATAGTGTTCCTGTAGACCGTACGGCGTACCAAAGGGTTGTACAACCGTACCATTACTCATAGGAAATTAGGTTTGTCAGGTGGATTGTGGACCTACGGGCATACCAAATAGAGTATGGGCGTACCGTCCCTCGTACAATTTGTGCTTGTCAGGAGTTTTAGCTCCGTACGGGTGTTCCAAATCTGGTACGGCCGTATGCGACTTATTATTGACTTTTTAAAAGGGTTGAAACGGATAGGTATGCTCATTTTTCTCTTAAGAAAACCCTAAAAACACACTAAAACCTTAGTGCTTCAGGTTTAAGGGCAGGAATAGCTCAAGATGGAAGGACTAAGGCTTGAGAAAGTCGACGAGAGGACTACAAGCATATGATAGGTGTGTCACCATCACAGGTTAGTGTTTCTTTTGGTAGCTGATTTGTTAAGAAATCATGAACGGGTGGGAATATCTACCTTATTACTTTTAGTTTATGTTTATATGCTTGTATTCTTATGAACCTGTAAAAGAAGATCTATGTAGGTTAACGATAGCGAGATAAAGGAATGAACTACTTGTGTGACTAGGGAAAGCAAGTGTTTGATGAATAATGATGTGTTTATGAGTATTGATGATTGAAATGATTGATGAATCATGATGTATATGAGAATTATATGTGTATTTTCTATTGTATCATGTCATGAATCATATTAATATAAATACATTCATGGCATGCATTGAGAGAGGAGAAATGAGGAAAGGAAAAAGAGAGCTATATGCTCCAATCATACCGGGTCATATATTACAGGATTCCATAATGGAATCGTATATTATATTACCTCCTACGGGAGTTGAGTCTCGAGACATAGTTCAAAAGGGGCCTCAAGGCCTGGATTACAGTTGCCCTCCTTTGGGAGTTGAGTACCGGTACATAAAGGGACCCAGTATGAGAGAGAGATTATGCACAATCATAAAAGAAAGAAAAGAGATGTCATGTTACAGGAAAATAAGAGGGCGGATGCATAGCATAAATGCATCCTCATGCATTATCATTATCATTATATGTCATGAATGAATGATGAATACGATGAATGAAGCACCATGAGTGCTTATAGAAAAGTGTTATGAAAAGATGATGATGACTATAGTGAATGCTATATAAAGGAGGAATGCCTAGTTGATTGCATCCTCATAGCAATGACAGAAAGGAATGATATTAATAATGAAAGATATTAATGATAAAAGACACTTGGACAATGTAGGCATAACTATGAGATGCACCAGATTGCATGACAGCATGAACATACGTGTGAATACATGCCAAAGTGATATGATTGCTCTATGACCCTATATGATAGGTATATGTGCTTATGGATATCATACGACTATATGAGATTTGGTGTATATGGTTATGGCTGCTATACAACCATTTGTGGCATGATTGGATATAGGATCATGAACGTTAGATTGCAATCTGAGACTAGATTAATGTGTGGCCTGCATAGAGTTATATATATATTGCAAGTACCGTTTACCTATGGTATAAGGGCTAAAGGTTTGGCTTGTATCACCTGTCTCTCTCTATTGTTATTATTTTATATGATGATTATAGCACCACTGAGTTATATACTCAGTGTTCATCATTTGATGGATGCAGGTTAGCAGCCGAGCGGTAAACATGGATCCCAAGGCAACCATGCAGCAAGAGTCTTCGGAAGGCAGGGACTTAGATTAGTTTAATGTTGTATTTATGTTCTCCACGCAGTAAATGTAATATATGTGCTTGAATGTCCTTATTATTATTCCGCAAGTTTATTTATTGTGATTGCCGCATGTATGCTAACTGTTAGGAAGGTTCATCCCTTGTAGGGTATATAACGGTTTCCTTGAGGGAAAGCGTTGTGTATTCTATGGGAGCATGTTACTCCAGGTGGGCTGGGTGTGACACATTTAACTCACAAAGAAATTTAAAAGCCTTTTACCTCAATTAACACTTTGATTGCTACTCTAGCAAGTCGAGTGACAATTATAGATCAAACATCTTGCATAGCAATATATTATAATCGAACATATGGGATGAGCTCTTTTTGCATACCTCCGAAAATAATAATGGTTCTATGATTTACAGAGTTAAAATGAATAATGATTTACCATTGAAATTAGGAACAATTTGATCTTACATGATCTTCAATAAATTAATTATGTTGCTCTTGATTGGGAAATAAAAATGCCTAGCCAAGCATCATAGGCAGCAAACATAAAATAAATATAAAGAAAGAATAAAAACTTGAAAGAAATAAATAAGAATAATATTAATAATAATATTTGGCTAAACAAAAACTAACTCTCTGAAATAGGAACAAGTCTCCTATTTATAGAAGTAAAATAAACTAAATAAATAAATAAAATAATTATCAATCATTATCTTCAGATAGAATCTCCTAAATCTAATCTTATCTAATCCTGAATTTAAAAATAGAAAATCAAATCCGTCAGATCCTTATGCCTTTTCTTATGCCTATAAGCCTTAGTCATACGGCTTGTATTCTGCCTTTGACTCCAAAATGTGGTAAAAACACCATATTAGTTTCCTTTTTACTTTTTCCATGTTTTTATCTGCAAAATACATGAATATAACCAAGTCAAATGTTTTAGCTACTTTCCTAATCTAAAATGGACCATTTTATACATGAAAAAAATACATTTTAGCGTTCGATCAAGTTTGATCTTTATATGTTTATTTAAATTAATGTTGTTAATGAGAGTCAAACCCAGATTGTCTAGATTTTTAGGAAGATGCCTTACCAATGAACCAAACAAAAAAGTTGAGATAAAAATTAGTGTCAATAAAATATAGAGTATTAATATTTGGTTGTAATCGAATCAAACAATAAGGAATTAGTTTGATTTAATTCAATTTTCAACACTTCAATTCATAATTTTTAAGAATTTTTATTTTTGGTTTTTGAGGTTTGATAACCAAACCAACCATTGCTCACCCCTAATTTCATTGCTCTAAAGAAAATAAATATCAAAAAAGCAAATAAAATACAATAAGCTTAGAAGAGATGGCTTACATCCCTAATAAACTTAGAAATTCAAATAAGAACATAAAAGGTAGAAAATGAATCATAAAAGATAAACAAAATATGCATTTTGATAGAAGTCAAACTAAATCTTTGATTTGGATTCAAACAGAAAATATGTGCAATCTAAGATTTGAATTATGAATTGGTTAATTGATCAAAATTGATTTTGAGTTCCAAAGAAAATGTTAAATTTAAGTTTAAAATCATGATATAGTTGGATTGATGAAATCTTATTTTAAATTTAAAATCAAATTTATTAAGATTATTTATTCAAATTCAAAATCATGGATTTACACAATATTTTCTATTCAAATTTAGATAATAAAATAAAACCATTAAAATTTAAAGAAAGGTTGCAAAATCTTATTTTAAATTCAAATTTAAAGTTGATTATATTGGAAAATTGGTTAAATCAACTTAACAATGAGAAATCAAATCTAAAATAAGTAAAAATCTAAATTCAAACAAAAAAATCATGCCAACCAAGATTTATTAATAACAATCCAATTAAATCTTAATATAAAATCAAATTTTAAATATTATAAAATTAAAACATTGAACCCTAAATTAACAAAAAATTATATGCTCATTTTTTAATAGTCCATTTTCTATTTTAGTAAAATGATAGCATGTTAAATCTCTATTATACCATTCCTTAAATTATTTTGAAATTGAAAATATAATTAATAATGAAACAAGTTTATTTTCTTTTATAATTAAAGTAAGGCTATAATAGGAAGAATAAATTTAAATTTACCTTTTCAAGTAAAATAATTAATATTTTATTAATATTGATGAATTAGAAGTGAACCTATTTTTTTAAGGTGGAGGGAGTAAATATTTGAATTAAATATTCTAATCAAATCCAAAGTTTAATTGAAATTTTGAAAAATTAACAAAAAAAAATCTCAGTTAAATTCAAATTTTGATTGAAAATCTAATTTTCGAACCGAAAATCTTCTTTTTTAATAAGAAATTTAACTTAATATTTATATTTAAAATATCCAAATTCGAATACATTCTAAATATTTCAAGCAAAAACATAAAATTATGATTCAAAAAATGGATAGAAACATTTTAATGCAACCTAAAACATTCATGTAATACATGATTTAACTCAATTGTAATTTTTCTATTCGTATTTCTAAATTGTATTTGAGCAAAATTCAACAAATAAAATTTGCATAAATGTCATTTAGAAATATGAATAGGATCGTATTTTGGGTGAATGTTTTTATTTATTATTTGCAGTTTTTATTCATATTCCTCAATGCTATTCAAACTAAAATTAATGAATTAAAACTACAAAAAACAAATCAAAATATGAGAAATAATAAAAAATTAAAGACACGCTTACATTATTCATTATACTTCAAGATTACATTTACATAATCAACATGAAAAAAAAAAAACATAAAACTGAATACGAAACAAGCCAAAATAGAAATCAAACAAACATAAAAATAAAAATCATGGAAAATATTTATGAAAAATTTAGACATAACAATGTATAATAAGGCACCTATAGGTGCCTAGCTCTTGGGAGCAAATAGATAGACACCAATTACACCAAAATAATGTAAACATGATGCTTAATGAAAGAAAAATGTAAATTTATTGATTAGAATCTTTATTTTTTGAACATGAATTTGAATATGATTGAGTAAACTTCAAGAAAAAAAGTGAAGAAAACTAATGAATTGATGAATTGTTAGAAGAACGATGAGTGTATAAGCTTCTATGAATTCCAACAAAATGTTCATGTGATTTCTAAATGTGAAAGTTAAAGATTTTGAAGTTTATTAAGTAGAAAATAAATCATCCAGACTAGTTAAGTAAGTCAAACTAAGGTAAACTAAATCAGTCTGGTTCATGATCAAGATTTAAAACATGAACTAGAACCTAGTTCATAAACTAGTGATTTAGTTTATCTGACTCGGTGAAGCTTGTTGGATCTGGTCTATTGTGCTTGACACAATGAGTCTGGGATAACCTAAGAGCTAAGCCTAACCTATATGTTGGCTTGAACTATGTGAAGGCGAGGGCTTGAAGCCAGACTTGGTCTAATAGCTCCTTAAATTAGGATATGAACTATTGTGGTTTGCACAAGTCATTAGGAGGTTTAATTAACCAAGGAATTGAAATTTTCAACTTATCCCTTTGAAACAGTTCAAATTCTAGAGTTCATTTTCAATTAAATCCACAGTAAATTGATCCTTGATTTGGTCTAGGGAACCTAATTCTTTAAATTAAAACTTTCAAAACATATGAAATTTTATGTCCTGGAGTTCACTAAATCTTAGAGTCATCATCAAATAATAGACATATTACTAGTGTAAAAAATTTAATGTATATGGGTAATATATCCTTATAGTTTATTATCTATCTTTTATTGGTTAGTTTTTTTTTTTTTGTTAATATGTGGGAACAAGTTTATACAATATCAAGAGTTGAATTTCTTACGGTATTAAAGATAATTTACTATCATGAATTCAAGTTTCATTTCAAGAGATCTTTTCTTTGAATATACTAGTAACTTATAACCTTACAGTTTCTTAATGAAGAACATAATGAATTGTTATCTTTAATCAAATAATTCTTTTAAGAAAGAGTTATTGATTAGTGAGATTAAGAATGAATGATCGTGCTTAAATATAATGATTATGATAGAATTCAAGTGATCCACTCAGAACTTAGAGACGAAGAAATTACGTTTAAATAATATAAGAATGTTCAAATTAGCTATCATATGATAAAGGATTATAAGATGCTCCATTAATTAGACAAATAATAATTGAAATACATGAACTAGATATTGATCCTCCTTCCTTATTGGTGTGATTTATGGCTAATGGTCAATGAGGGGAATGAAGAAGGAGCTACCAATAGTGACAGATTTATTGTTTTATTGAATTGATTAAAATGCTATGGATTTCAAAACCTAAGAGCTTACCCAGCCTCCATTCTCAACACTCCATTTCCAACCAAATAGATATATATATAATGACAACTCATTTTAAACCACTGAGCTTAATTTATGGAGGAGTTATTACTTTCTCCACTTCAAATACACACTCTTCTTTATTCGTATTAATTAAAAGGCAAACCCCACTCCACCGAGCATACAACAATGGACACGTCACTCACCTACCAATTCCCACGCGCCCGCCCCTCTTTTTTTAAACTAGTGCGCTTTACACCATCACCTCCCGACGCACGATTTACTGTCGTATTTACTAATTCATATTAACTATTATATAATTAATATAATGCAAAAAAAGTGAAACAAATGTGAAGTGCATATGCTTAAAATTATCCACACTCTGGTAGTGGGATGTCCTTCTCTCTCACTCAAGCAAAGCAAGCTCAGATGTTCCTAACATCATCTTCGTCGTCAACCAGTTCTTCTCTCTTTGTATCTGCTTATGGCAGATGTTTTCATAGAAATGAGTTTGGATTACTGGGTTTCTCTAAATTCCCATCTCATGCTTCTATTCTCAACTTTAAGGCCAAAGGGTCTGTTATAAGGTACTTGATCTTTCTTTCGTTTTCTTTCTTCCAACTCTATGAAGCTGTTTTGTTTTGGAGAAAATGTAGATAAAATTAATGCATGGTTACGGCAAACATACCTTTTAACTCTTCAGGGCGATTCTTGAATTATGATTCTCCTTTTGATTGACCTGTTCTGCAAATGTAGAATCCACTGAAATTTAAAATGGACGTAAAACAAATTTTGATTCTTGAGTTTTGATTCTTCTTCCCCCACAAAGTCAGATACACCCTGACGCTTATGTGTTTCTTGCACAGATGTAACAAGTTGTAACCATAGGTCTCAGCAATATGGTTGAGTTGATTTATGGATTCCTATTTTCATATTGCAAAGAAAAAAAGTCATTTCAAATAAAATAATGAAATCTTTTTCTTGCAGTAGTAATTAGGATCTTTTATGGTATGTTCACACAAGGTTAGGATTCTTTGAAATCATGTCGTTTTATATTTATGTTTTTGGATTAACATTATGATGATATGAGTTTCTCCAATAAATACGTCATGGTAGATGCCAGTCAAAAGTTACTGATGAACCAAAAACGAGGACCCTTCTGGACAATGCAAGCAACCTGCTTACCAATTTCTTAAGTGGGGGAAGCTTAGGCTCGATGCCTGTGGCAGAAGGTGCTGTGTCTGATCTGTTTGATCGCCCCCTTTTCTTCTCACTGTATGATTGGTTCTTAGAGGTACTTGGTTTTTTACTTTTCAATGTTTGACTTAGTTTACAGGTGATACGACATGATATTCCTTGGGTGCTGGAATTCTGTTGGTTCATCACTTGAATGCACTCATATTTGGATAAATACTTTCAATGAAGCGAAATCATATAGTTCTATTTTTGTTTGTCTTGATGCTGCATTTCTTTGTTATTAGACCATCTCGATAATTTTGAATTTAACAAGCATTTATTCTGTTTAATACGGCAGCATGGATCAGTGTATAAACTTGCTTTTGGACCAAAAGCATTTGTCGTAGTCTCAGACCCTATTGTTGCAAGACACATACTTCGGGAAAATGCATTTTCTTATGACAAGGTACCGTATTGTACTGTTCACTAAAATCCCACATACTGTTGCTTCTTTTTCTAAGTAAAAGTTTGCTTCTTGTATGGCATAACCGAAGATAGTAGCTGATATTAATACTCAGAAAATATCTCACTATAAAATTTGCCGCACAAGTAAACAAGACTCTTTTGTTTTCTTTACCATCTCTTATTGACTTCTTATAAAGCAATGCCTTTGTGGAAAAAGAAATTAGGAAGAGAACTAGGGAGAAATTGGTGCTGTATTTTAGATAACAGATTGTGCATTCTGTTTTATTGTTTTCTTTCTAGAAAGAAAAAAAGAAAAAATATTTTAATTGAATCATGATTACACCCAGATCTATGTTGTTGCATTAGCTTATATATTTCATAAGTTTGTGATTAACCTTTGTCCACTCTTCATGTGAGATCATGTTCTAGCAATTCATGACTCTTATTTTGGAAATTGTCACATTTTCATAGGGAGTTCTAGCTGATATCCTAGAACCAATAATGGGAAAAGGACTTATACCTGCTGATCTAGACACATGGAGGCAAAGAAGAAGAGGTGATCGGTGATATATCATTGTTTTGCTTGGGCTTTTCTTCTAGCTTACAACTAGGGTCATGGTGTCATATTATTTTCTTGGAAACACTAAGTAATCATGGATCCTATTATCTTGCTATTTATCTTATACGTTAAAATTAGATGAGCATGTGACATTTTTTTTTTGTTTTTGTATCCTAGGCACAATGATGTTTTATGCTTAGAAAAGGAAAAGCATGATTAGGTTGGGGTAGTTTAAATGAACATTCACATTTATTGGAAATTCATCAACTCCTTATACTTTATACTTTGTACTTTATAATTCCTACTTCCCATGATCTAACGTTTTCCAGCGTAAACCTGTAAGCTAGGCATTAACTTATATTTTATAGCAAGAGTAGTAGGCTTGCAAGAGTGTTGGGGTTCAACAGAGAAGTTGAGATGGCTCATAACTAATTATAACATATTTTTTTATGGCTGATGGATTGGTACATGAAATTTGTGATAAGTCCACATAGATACTGCATTCATGTTAATTTTGTGGTTCTTGCATGGTAGATGACGCATGACATTGGTATCAAAGATGTTGAGGATGCAAATTCAACATGAGTGAATTCCACTGTAACAATGTTTTAATGCAACTATAGCTGATTCTCATTAATTATTAAGTTACTAAGATGGAAATTTTGGGGTAAAACAATTGTATATATAGCTTGATTGACTTTTGAGGCTTAAGGTAATATATAACATGTTGATTGAGGCTTCTCTTAGGTGGAAGAAGCTAGAAAACAACCATGCTTTGCTCATTTACAAATTAGTTACATTTGTAGAAAAAGATGAATTGATTGAGAATAAACGAAGATGCATTGTTGCTACATTAAAAAGTTTGGCAAGTTTACATGTGTCAATGTTAAAATGTGTAGGATAAGTGGCATTACCATTTACCTTATCTTACCTTCATCTTCACATGAAAATTTGGTGAACAAATCATCTGTTGATAAACAGACTTCCAAGGTGGAGGCATAATTTCTACTAAAGACTTAAGCATAGTAGAAAGAACATGTCTATTTGTGAACTTCAATTATGATGGTATGTTAAACGAGATAGTACATAGAATTTGTCTCAGATGTTTTGTAGTATGTTGTCATGATCACTTGAGAGTAATGAGCAATTGCTTCATTCATCCTATATATCATTAACAGGATCTCCTTGATTCTTTTTATGATAATTCTGATATGAGATGTCCTACTGTTTGGAGTACCTTTATACCATCACCTGGGAATTCTGAACAGATGCTTTATTCATTATATTGCTTTATTCATTATATTGTTAACAAGGTCTTGCTTTCTCTCCTTATTGTATTCAATTTCCAATTAAGAAGTTTTGCATGTTCTAGGTTGTTGACACTTTTAAATCCAACAAGATTGCTTAAATTGCTCGAATTTCCAGATTGGAATGAAACAAGACTAAATAATATTGTTGGTAGTGCAGGCAAAATGATTTTCAATCTTGTTTAAGCATATGCGGTTGTTTTATCTCATTGCAATGTGTGTAATTGGTAACTTTTAATATGGTATTGACCTATTATATAAAATTCAGTCATAAAAAATTTTACTAATCACTATAAGTTCTACCATTCCCTGGATTCATGTTCCAACCAATTGTGCTCTCAACTTCTTTATTGAACTTCACTTGGTTAAACATTCTCTCACAAACACCAATCTAAAACCACCTCTTTGTTATTGCTCACACCATAGAGGCATGTTGCACTACTAAAGTAATTACTCTTTTTCTTTTTTCAATAAAGTAACGAAAACCTCCATGCATTGCTAAGTTAGAAATAGCAAGGTCACCTACAAGCCCCACGATACATTTTTTTTCTATATATTCACCTAGGATTACACCAATGCTATATGGACCTTTCATCTTCCTCCTTTCTGATCATGATTTTTATTTATAGTGTTTGATTTCTGTGAAAATGAAATTTTGGTCCAATTATTCCTGATGCATTGTTTATTTAGTTTATATATGATCATCATTTAATCAAGTTTATTATTGGTTTGTGCAGTGATTACTCCTGGGTTTCATGCCTCATATTTGGAAGCTATGGTTAAGATATTTAGTGATTGTTCAGAAAGATCAATGTTGAAATTTGAGCAACTCCTGGAAAGGGAGGGTTCTCCTGATACAGCCACAATTGAGTTAGATCTCGAAGCAGAGTTTTCGAGTTTAGCACTAGATATCATTGGACTAGGGGTTTTCAACTATGACTTTGGTTCTGTAACAAATGAATCCCCAGTGATTAAGGTCAGACGATTGTTCTGTTATGATATAAGATTGATTTTTTCACATGCAAAACTACTATGTTTCCATTTCCCCCTTCGATTTCTTTTTCCTTGGTACCTTGTGGAATAGGACTGGTACTCTACTAGCAAATCAAATTTTGGCCATGCATATTACTACTTTTATTCACTTGGAGAATATCTATTGAGCATTGATTGCAAAGTTGTGACGAGCAGCTATAATAATCATATTACCATCTCATGGTTGATTTCACTCTTTTGTCACATCAAATCATGAAGTCTTGATTTGACTGTCAGTTCTTCTTATTACTCTTTACAGGCAGTATATGGTACCCTTTTTGAGGCTGAACATAGATCTACTTTCTATGTTCCATACTGGAAAATCCCTTTGGCAAGGTGGATAGTGCCCCGACAGCGGAAATTCCAGAATGACCTCAAAATTATCAACGATTGTTTGGATGGATTAATCAGAAATGCGAAAGAGACTAGACAGGTGAGGAAAACTACTTGAGCGGCATGTTTAGAGTAGGTTAGACTTATTATCTTAAATCAAATAATGGGTCTTGCTATGTATCATAAGCACTCTCGTTTCTTCTCATAATGTATATGTGGAAGAAAATGAGAGCAATCATTTTTTATTTTTTAGTTAGTCTTCAACATTTTATTACAACTTAATTCATAATTTTGTTAATTGATTTTGTCATTTTTTACTCTTTATCTTGAGACAGTTCCCTTGAAGGCGGCTGTTTTAGGAGTCTACAGTCAATTGAGTAAATCGCTAAGCTGTTATGATAACTTTGGCAATTCTCCCACCATGAGATATCTTCCCGGGCGGCATTAGGCTTTTTCCGTTTCTTTCAGACAATGTAATGTTAATGGTGTTCGAGGAACATCCCAGAAAATGAAATGTTATTAAAGTATTTCAATTTGTTTGGTATAATTAGGGTCAAAGCCAGCCTAATAAATTTGGCACGATTTGGAGAAGCTTTTGTCCTAATGCCAAATCTACCAATAATTTTATTTTTTCTTTTTATAAAAAAAGAATAAGTCTTGGACGGGTACTTAGAGAGAAGGCTTCACTAGAGGAAAGGGAATTTTCAGAATGTAGGAAAAAAACATTCAGAGATTAGAGTGGACTCCTCATCATGTGTATCATGTATGATAATAGTAAATCTCGTGTCTGCATTCTTGAATTAGTTATTCCTTGTGGGTGCAAAAGGAAAAAAATTTACTTGCTTGAGAGCCTATTTCTGGAATTTAATTTTGGTTTTATATTCTTTGACAGGAAACAGATGTCGAGAAGCTGCAGCAAAGAGACTATTCAAATCTCAAGGTGGGAACATACTTATGGCAAATTATGTGCTTGACAGACCTAATATGACATGATTCTTGCTAAATATATTTAAGAGCCATTATGAGACCTAATCTAATGCCTAAATCCAAACTTTGATTTGGCACATGTCCCATAATGAGAAGCTCTGTACAGAACTTGCAGAAATCTTAGTAGTTAATTTCAAAGTCTTTGTTTCTATTTTTTCAAGCTGAAGGAACTGCAGAGAAACTTTTACTGAAAATAAAAGATTTTATGTAAACAATCTTAACATTTAGAACAAGATAACGAAATGGATTGGTTGTTCCTTGCTGGATTAGGAATGTTCTGATTATTTGTATCTCAATAGAACTCAAAATTAACATATCATAATTAAACTAACCTTGTCTGCTCAGATCCTCAAGGTTAAATTTTACTTGAATTAGGAAATTTTAGTGTTTAAAATGTATTTCTAGAAGCTTGGACTTGCACAAAGAATTGTTTCAAGATTTCTGTTCATTCAAATTACTGCCACTCTGGAATTTTAAGTTCATTCTTATATAAGATTTTACCTCATGCATGTAGACAGCCTCTATCATACATGTTGTCCAATTTCAATCTCAACTTCAGGTTGGATATACAGATCCTTTCTTGTCAGATGTTTGTTGTTCAAGGAACCTTCATAATGAATTTAACTGCTTCATCTCCCTTGGTTGGGATACTACTTTCAAATAACCATGGAGCATAAGGGTCTTCTGATTTTTCATCTATAAATAACTATAACTATTGCAGGATGCTAGCCTTTTGCGGTTTCTTGTTGATATGCGGGGAGTGGATGTCAATGACCGTCAGGTATCTCTGGCATTCCTGGCATCATTTCTTTGGTTTGCAGCTCCTCCTGTACATAAAAATATTTGGCCGTCTTATCAGAAAATTAATCCCTCTTGAGATATTACTGCTTTTTAGCCTGGAAATTTGACCTTTAACTTTATTTTAACAGCTAAGGGATGACCTCATGACAATGCTTATTGCTGGTCACGAAACCACAGCTGCTGTTCTTACTTGGGCTGCTTTTCTTCTTGCACAGGTATATCGATCTTTATGACAGGATTTGAGTCTACACTTCTCTGCTGCATTAATAACACATGTTAATTTTGCGTAAATTCTTTTGATTAAAGAGTCCTTTCTGCAATGAGTTGATATTATCTGATGCTTATTAAACTGAGAATCTGCAGGATCATTCAAAAATGAAAAAAGCTCAAGCAGAGATTGATGAAGTGTTGGGTAAAGAGAGACCAACTTTTGAATCTCTAAAGAGATTAGAGTAGGTCATTCGAGATATATACTTCTATTGCCTTTCTAAATCTTTTACTTTGAAGTCCTTGTTTTTATTTGCTTGACATTATCTTCTCAAGTACTTCGATATATCCCCCTTGCAACAGAATAATTTCTTTTCAAGTCCATGCACATTAATTTACACAAACTTGCATTTTTGCATTACAACCTTTTGGAGAATCCCACATGGAAAGAATGCGAGGAGTTTAAATGGTATATAAGTGGAGTAAATTGGTACTTAGTACAAGTCAATTAATTTTGTGCAATATGGATATCAATCTAGCTTGACACTCTCTTCTCAGCACAATTGAGACTATAGTTGAAATTTTCCAGGCTAATCAGTTGCTGGAGAAGTCATGTTAAATGTCATGATATAGGTCATGCTGCATGAGACTGACTTGTTATATCGTTAACTGAAATATGTTTATGTCCATTTGGTTTTAGGTACATAAGACTTATCGTTGTAGAAGCTCTTCGTTTGTATCCTCAGCCGCCATTGCTAATTAGACGTTCCCTCAAATCAGATGTTTTACCAGGTATTGTAGAGAAGAATATTCATTGTGCAAACTAATTTTTCATAATGGATTTCATATGTTTTCCAATTAATATTCAGAATTTTATTTCGACAATAGTAGTTGTGCATTGCCTTGGTTCTTGAATATCAATTATGCTATTGAGGTTCCCTGAATTGCTACTGAACCTACGATATACTTGCTTGCTTAAATGTGGCAGTTGTGAAAAAAGAAAAAGAATTGTCATTGTCATGCTAGCATTTTGGAAAACTATTTCAAGCCCTTCTTGAAGTTGGGTCTTATATACTTTTCATATTTGTGCTTCAGAGTTGATCATTTCAGGACTTTAGATTTGGTTGACCCTCCACACTTTAGTCCACCTTGTTATATAAATATAAAGACATTTTTGGAGGCTGAACTAATAGCTGAAACTTTTATGTTTAAATGATCATCAAATATTGTGTAAAAGCTTCTATTATCTGAAGATCTAGAGTTCAATGCTTCATAAATTTACCTTATAAATAAACTATTTTAACATAAGGTAAGGTGGACTTGTGCTTTGCATGATTTTACATGGATATGTTTGTTATAGATATAATGCACCTGTTAAAATTCATTCAAATATAAACTTTTCCAAAATATCCATTTTCCAGGTAAAACTGCGTACTTCATTCATGTTACAGAATTCGTCTTGTGTTTGTTTCTAACTTCAGGAAAATTTTCTAAGTAAAAAGTAACAGGAATGAAGTTTTTTGGTTGGTGGGGAAGAGCATTGATTGGTTTGGTTTTTGAGTTGAATTAAACTTTTTTTAATCTCAACAAAAACCAAATCAAACCAAAATTTTTTCAGTTTAAAATTTGTGAATGGAATTGAATCAGTTCAAGTCGGTTCAGCCAGTTTTTGGTCCATTTTATAAATTATTTTGGTTTCTGGACTGAAATCCTAATTTTTTTTAAACATAAGCACAGCAAAACAAATATTTTTCGGAGTTTACAAATTTCAAATTGAACCAAACCAAATTGTGAACTGGGTTACAGAATTGCTTTTGCCTTGAGCAATGCCTTCTTTGAAGTTAAATAGTGCTGTGAATTCTCCTAATTATAACATAGTTTCTTGTGTAGCTTGCTGTTTTTCCAACACTGATGACCCTATTTCAATTTTTTTAAGCACGGTATTTGAATTGTGCAGGAGGGTACAAGGGGGACAACAACGGGTATGCAATTCCGAAAGGAACTGATATCTTTATTTCTGTGAGTGGAAACCTCTAATTGTCTGTTTTTTTAATCATTCTGCATAGCACGTCTGAAGGCTAGCTTTGGTATAGCCGGTGAAGTTGTTCCCTCGGAGACCTCCAGGTCACGATCCTTGAAAATGTCTCAGAAATGCAAGTAAAAGGCTGTATTCTAATGCATGCCGTCCTCCTTCCCTCATAGTAGCAGTGAGCTCTTTATGCATTAGGTGAACCCTGTAGCATGGCATACCTGAGCTCTTTATGTATACTCTCATCAGAGGGAACAATAGATAGAATCTGTACATGTCATTTTCTAATAGTATAGCTGTTGACATTACTTAACATTCAGGTGTATAATCTACATAGATCTCCATATTTTTGGAACTCTCCCAGTGAGTTTGAACCAGAAAGATTTTCAATGGAAAAAAAGAATGACGAAATTGAGGGATGGGCTGGTTTTGATCCATCTCGGAGCCCAGGAGCGTTATATCCCAATGAGGTTTGTTTTCCATCCTTCTTCTCTCTTTGATATCCGAGCATCAATAGTGTGGGGCTAAACTCATAATAATGGTCATAAATGGAGTTAGTATCTTATCTTATGCAATCAATTAGCTTATACTAAATACCAGTCTGCTTTATTTATATACTCATACTAGCCCAATTTTAGATCTTCAAAAACAAGATCATCTTAAACTCTGATACTATACTGGCCCAATTTTAGATCTTCAAAAACAAGATCATCTTAAACTAATACTCATCTTGCACAAAGTCAATTTGCTTATGCTAAGTATTAAATTTTTTCCATTTATATGCCATTTAAATTCCTTGTATCTTCTTCATCCAAGAATTCTGTTTTCTATTTCTATTTTGTTTTAACTCCAAGCTTCCTATGGTTATGATTGTCAGATTATATCAGATTTTGCCTTCTTACCCTTCGGTGGTGGACCAAGAAAATGTGTTGGAGATCAATTTGCACTTATGGAATCAACAGTGGCCTTGGCTATGTTGTTGCAGAAGTTCGATTTGGAGCTGAAAAATGGTCCAGAATCAGTAGAATTAGTCACAGGAGCCACAATTCATACCAAGAATGGACTCTGGTGTAAACTGAGTAAGAGATCTGATGTACATTTATAAGAGACCTAGTGTATAGCCATTGACATGACATCAGGGAAAAGGGTTCCACCAAAGTGTGTCCTACCAAGTTGGGAAATTACTTGGGAGCTCCAAGCAATAAGATATAATATTAAAGATTAAGGTTAATTTTGATACACTTTTCACAAGATGTAATAATGTGTAATGATATATTTTTAGAAGATTAGACTGTCACGAGATTTTTTAATATAAAACCTTAAAAATGCATAGTAAGTATATATACAAGATTTAGTATAAGTGTTCTGTTTAAAAAAAATAAAGTAAAATTGCCTGGAAGCCACTTTTTTTTTAATCACTTATAAAATTGTCTTTATCATTTTTTTTTTCTCTTTTCTTCTTGTTCTTTTCTCCTTCTTTTGCTTCTCATTTTCTTTGTCGGATTATTTTTTTTTTCTTTAGATTTTTCTTCTCCTTAAAATTATGTTTTTGATAAATATGTATAAATAATTATACATAATATATGTTTATTTATTAAGATATATTATATCTTATGACATAGTAATAAATAAATATATATTGCACATATCAAATGATACATATATACATCATATATAAGATGTATGTTGCTAAATAAATATATACATCATATATTATGATATATATTTATTTATGAATACTTATTATGAAATAAAATTAAATAAGTAATAAGAAATATGATAAAAAATAATAGAAAAAATGAAAAATAAATCATGAACAAATTTAATAACAAATTTAAATTACAAAAAAAAGGAGGATGAGCGAGAGGAGGAAGAGGGAGAAGGAAAAGGGTAAAAGGTGGAAAAAGAGAAAGAAGAGAGAGAATAGAATTACGAAAACAATTAAGTTTAATGTTTTTGCATTGTTTTTTGGTTTTACATTTTTGAAATATAAATAGAAGAGAATTTTAAGAAGAGATATTTATAAAAATATATTATTTTTTGTAAATATTCTCATAAATGCTGGATCTTAAAAAAAATAAAACTAGACTTTTTTATTCAAAAATAGACTTTTCCTAATATTTATTATCAAGAATGCCTATTACTCTTTTTATTTGAAGGTTTCCTAATTTAAAATTTTTTAAATTATTTTTTCATCTCTTTTATCGTTTTCTTAATTTATCTACATGTTATGGTTTAACAATTGATTTTTTTCTTTTTCACTTTTAACAACATCATCAAATTTTAAATAAAATTGATATTTTCATTAGTTCCTCATTCTTCATTCTGTGATTACTATTGTGTATTCAATAAATGCAACTTTTGATTAAATAACTTTTGATCAAACAACTTTTATAAATCGATATATATTATGTATGAGTTGTGAGCATTATGTAAACATATAATAATGTATATTTTAAGTATATTTAAAATAATAATGTATATATGTTTAATATCAAACAACAAAACATTTATGATTCTTGCTTTTAATTATATATTGTTTTATATTCATATTGTATATTATGTATATTTAAAACTCTATCAATATACACAATTAAAATATGTAGATTTAATTTGATTTAAAATTAAACTATTTTTCTTTTAAAATTCATATTAACATAACTTAAACATAAATGTTAAAGTAAATGCTAAATATACTTTAATTATGTATGCATATAAATATTTAATATATGCTTTAATTATAAAATTATGTGATATTATATATTTTAAATATAACTATTGGTATACATTATAAAACTATATAACTTTATTTTCATTTAAATAAAACTATTTTTCCTTTAAAATTCACACTAAAAATACTTCAATTAAAAACTAAATACATATATTAATTAATTTAAAGAAATAAAAAAGTATATCTAACTTTCATAATATGATCAATTATAAGATTATATACTTTATAATTAAATTTAATTTTAAGGTTATGCAATCATCTAAAGAAAAAAAAAACATAATAAATAGAATTTAAAATAACAATAAATATAATTTCTTACATATTCCAATTACAATTTAAACTTTGAAACAAATATTAAAACGGAAGTATATCATAATCTTATATACGTTCATTAGTTAATATATAAATCAACATATTTGTAATTAACATCATCATTAATATGATAATTAATGACTGATTTCAAAATAGATATTTATGCAAAATTTTTCATAGATTGTCTAAATATATAATATCTTTTATGGATGTGATATTTTTGAGATTTTTCTCAAAAAATAGATAGATTTGAAAAGAGAATTATAAAATTTATTTTGATTAAAATTGATAAAATTAAAAAGTAAAAATTTTATGACATAATTTTAAAATGCTCATTTAAAAAGTGACAAATGTTTAATTGCCCAAAAATTAAACTTTAAAATTATTTTTTGAAAAAATAAGTAAGTACATCTAAAAAATTAAATTAGATTAGAATTTAATAAGTTTAAAATCAATCAATTAAATAAAAACAATTTTATTATGTTAATACAATTTCAATATAATTTCAATTTTGCAAATTAATAGAAAAGAAATTTTATTTCAATTTAAACATTAATATTTATTAAACTTTAGATGAATTTAATATCATTATGAATATGTTTATATATAATTATAAAGCTTAATATATAATAAATTTATTATTTTAGATTAAGATAAATACGTAAGAATATGAAGTTAGAAATCCTACAAAGTTTTGTGGTAAAAAGTAATACAATGTTTAAATCTATATTGCCTAAGATAAGAAGGTTTAGAGTTACATGTTTTATGTAGATTTTTTTATCAAAACAATTCATATTTCTGCCACCTCCTCTTTTGGATTTTCTTCATTTTAGCTAAAGCAAAACAAAACCCTAAAACTAAAAATGTTTAAAGGTGAGCAAAATTGGATAAAATCAAAAAATTGAGCTTATCTAAATCAATTCATAAATTTTGATTTGGCTTTTATAGGTCTGAAGTTGATTTCAAATATTGGTAATGATAATTTTGGATCTGTCAATTTGATTTAATTAATGATAAAAGAAACTTGAAATAACGAAACTAACCAAATTATGAAATAATACATTTTAAAACATATATACATATTTGCAATTTTTTATGATTTATGATATCAAATTCCTTTTACCACCCATCCCAATTTCTCCTAGCAAACAAAAGCCTCAATCCCCATCTCTAAGTCATTTGACAATGGTTATCAAATTCCTACTCTTACAAAAAACCATAACTGATGATCCAAGATTCATGTTTCATTTATTTTATTCTTTGAATTGAATAAGTAGTTATTCACCATTCAAGATTCATTATTCCTTCTTGAGATCTTTTAGTATCTTATTGTAATTAAATCCCTTTCTGATGATTTTTTTATTGTATATGATTTATGAACATGTGAACTTGTTTACCTTTTCTTTGTCTTATTTAGTTCATTATTGTTCGTGTAATGACATTGTCATTTTTGGCAAATCAATTCATTTATGTTATCAATGTTTATATTCATGTTAACACTACCTTTCTTAAATGGTAATTGTTATGGATATGTAAACTTGGATTGGTTTAATTGTTACATGATTTCCAAATTAGTCAAAGCACTTTTAGCTTGATTTATGAGAAAGTGGGATCATATTTTCAATATAATCCTTTATTTTTCATGTTATGTTTGTAATTGTATATCATTTAGTATATATTCTTTTTTTCTTTATTAAAGCACACATATGAATCAGATTCATCATATGAAGTGCATGTCATGAATTATTTATAAATACTATTTATCTTTTGCCTCCTAATATAATTTTGTACTGTTAATTTACATAATGATTTTTTCTTATGATTTATCAAAGATGTCTCAAATATAAGAAGATGAAGTAAACATTAGGAGCAATGATGTCGTTGGTTGAAATCATACTTAATCAGCTTTAATTAAACCATCTAGTGCAATTGAATCTTAATTAAAGAAAAATAGAAAGATAAAATCAAGGTCATAAGCGTAGGATTGCTTCAAAAAAAATTCAAGATAAACAAGGTGTGGTAATAAAAGCTAAATATCATGAGTATGATAAGGAATTTGTTTGTCAATCAAAAAAGGATGACATATCTTCATTTAAAAATCACATGCATGCTTATTTGGAAAACCCACATTTTATACAAACATGATAAAATCTTTTAAATTTACATTCCAATGGGAAAATGATGATAAGATGACTACTCTTACTAGTTGGAAATTCGATTAAGATGTTATTTGGGAACCACTTGCATTGATGACAATCGTTGATAAGCTCATTTAAATTTATGGAAAGTGTGAGGTTTGCAAGGTTTGTAGCTAGTTTATGTCCTAAGTTTAAAATATCATCTTATTTAATAGTTTCATATGATTGCTTCTAATTGTATTTAAATGAGAGGTTAAAACTCAAATCTTTCTTGGAAAAGATTCCCAATAAGTTAATCTTATAACTCATACCTAGGCTTCACTATAAAGAATTAGTTACATGTATATAATTACATATATATAGTTACATATTTCATGGTGATAAATGGAATTTGCATAAGAAAAGTTTGGACTTTTGCTTAGTTCCCAACCATAAAGGTGAATATATAGCTAAGAATATAGAAGCTTGTTTACTTGAATAAGGTTTGAATAACATATTCATTATTACAATGGATAATGCTAGTTAAATGATTTAACCATCAAGTTTCTAAAAAAAGAGCATATTGAATTAGGGTCATCTATCGCAAGTTGCAAATACCTTCATATGACATGTATTGCTCATGTGATTAATTTAGTAGCTTCATATGGCTTGAAAGACATGATTGTTTCAATTAAACAAGTGAGATATGTAGTTAGACACATTATAAATTATCCATATAGAATTAGAAAATTTAAAGAGCATGATTAATATGAAGGGATAAAGAGCAAGAGTTCATCATTTTTAAATGTACTAAGTAAGTGGAATTCTAACTATTTAACATTATTAAACAATTGTAAAATTCAAAAAAGCATTTAATTGATATGAAGAGCAAGAGCTAAATTTCATTTTTGATCTAGGATAGGATGAAGTTACCAACTTCTCTTGATTGATTTTATGTAAAAAAAATTACTAATTTACTAAAGCATTTTTATGACCTTACTTTATGTATTTATAATTCATTGTATGTCGTTTCAAATAGTTTCTCTAATAAGATTAATGATTTTTCTTATATATCAAAAGAATGGAAAGTAAGTAATGATTTATAAGTTAAATGTTTAGGTGATATAATGAAGCTGAAATTTGAGAAACATTGAGATATCTAGATAAAATGGATAACTAATATTTTTTGGTAATGTTTTTGATCCTCATGATAAATTTGATAAATGGAATATTATTTAAGGAGATGTATGATGTTAAAAAGGGTAGATAATTATTTAAAGAGGTTAAAATTGAAATTACTAAGTTGTTTAATATGTATAAGCCAATGTATCAACTTGACAATGAGATTGTTTGAGTTATTCAAGTTTTATAGATAGTGATGAATTGAGAAAGAAATAAACATCCTTTTTAAAGTCCAAGTTTTAAAAAGAAAAAATTGGAATTAGAAGGTGATTTAAATAAAAATTGGAACTAGACTTATATATTGATGAGGTTATTATGAAAGAACAAGAATATTTTAATATCTTACAAAGGTGGAATGAATGACAAGAGATATATTAGTAGTTCCTATTTTTACTATTATATTAGTGGGAGATTCTTATATGTGTTTAGAAGTTTTTTTAATTCTTAACATTGTTGCAAAAAAGGCTGGACCCTTGATGTATGATTATACCAACTTGTGATGCTATTATACCATGATCATTGAATTAGAAGAACATCTAAAGACATTCAAATATTTAAGTTTGATCATACACAAGTTCCAAAATGTGCAAAAGTATCTCATTATTCAAAACTAACTTTATGCATTATAAAATTCATATAAATATCAAACCAACCAACTGTTCTAAGTTTCAATATTGTAGTAATGATTATTATCCAACATTTTTCATAATTAAACCATAACCAATCACTATAAACATTTGTTGGTTTACCATGGTCATTTTCTAGAATATAACAATTATAATAATTAAAATTCTACATCTTTATAATCTCCATTAAGCATCAAGCATATCGAACCATTATAATTTATCATAAGTCTCTTTTTTCATGGTATCTATGATAAATCCAAAACAACATGAGATCACTGTTAATTAAAATGCCTACTTGTGCAAAGAATATAAATTTTTAATGAAAAAGGAAAGGATATAAAAATATTTCATTAACCCTTAATTTTTACCCAATATTGCTTTATGATGGAAGTTTACCTTGATTTCATAGTTAAGGGAATTTTAGACCAAAAATTAAGCCTAAAATGAGTTGAAAATTTGAATTTCTAACCTATCTGCATAATAATATGTATCATACATTGCCCGATATATGACATCTATTGCTATTTTTGACTAATATGCATAACATATTTATTATTTTTAACAATATGCAACACACAATGAACAATGTGTGACATATATTACTATTTTCCCATAAATCACTCATAATATGGCTCTATTAATTGAAAAATAATAGTAAATGCTCGATGTTAATGAATGCAAATTTTGAGTTGCATTCCACTTTCCTCGTAAAAATGATATGTTATAAGATAACGAAGGTAAATATGTGTTGCATTCCTTTATTCTTTATCATTTTGTCATTTCTTTGTGAATTCACTTTTTTTGTGAATTTATCATTTCTCTATGATCACATTGATCTCTAGCTTTGATTATGCACAATCTATACTAGGTATATTTTGAATGATTTATTTTCCCAATATCTTTGTATTCTCTATCTTTGTATCAAAACAATATATATA
>CANYBF011766444.1:0-21420 GCA_948192965.1 Dalechampia spathulata | reverse complement strand
TATATATATATATATATATATATATATATATATATCTATGTATGTATGTATGTATGTATTCTTAATCTTTTTTTGTAAAGTCTTTTTTTTAGATTGAAAATAAAAGATATAAAAGCTAAAGGTTTTATTTTTATATCGTTTGTATTTTTGTAGTTGTATTTTATTCTTGTATAAGAATCTTATAAGATCTTATAAGAAATAAAAAAAATTGAATTTTAAATGCTAGAAATTGAAATCCTTATACCTTCTAATACAAGTTTTGAAATAGAGTATGGTATTAAGGGTGGATGTAGCCAAGTAGATCAAGGAAGTGAAGTTAGGTGAATTCAATAGTAGATGTTTGTTGGCATTCCGGCCTTCCTTCTCCTTTCAGGGCCTATCCGAAAGAGAATCCAACACTTCTTGATCGTGACTATGACAAACTGCCCCATTGCTTTGGAATAAAATAATTAAAATTAGGCTCGATCAACTGGAATATGTATTATCCATATAAGGGATCCTCCAATTGAGAAGATCCATCAACCTGAAATAAAGAGAGAGGTCTATCTATTTTATTTAGTTATTTAGTTAAACCAATGATTCGTTATTGGAGCAAATAACAACAGCCACCATTTCATCCAATATATGTATTTTTTGATTTTTCAATAGATTTACATCTTTCATTAATGAAAATTTTTGGATGTAGTGAGTAATAGTTCTTATTGCTCGCTGTTCAAGAATTCTTGTTTAGGTAATTCATACTGTCACACCCCTCACGGTGTAACATGCTCTTGTAGAATAATTAACAGTCTTCGAATAAGTGAAAACTATTAATTATCCTACAAGGGATGCGTAAAAATATTTTTCTTTTAAAATTTTAAAATACACATATACTTAGTAAATATCAATGTAATTATTTACTGCCTTGGACTCATATACATAATTGCACAATTACATAACTCAAGAGTACTTGACATGTTTGAAACTTTGGCATATAAATAGTCCTGCTAATTCAGTGCCTTTGGATCCATATGCTTCTTTATAAACTTTCAACCTACGTTTATTTAATGGCAAACACTGAGTATTTCACTCAATAGTGCTATATAATAAATGCATAATAATAATAATATCATAAGCATACATCAAGATTCAAATATGTTATCATCTACAAATATATTATGGATTGAATTTTATTTAAAATATGTTGAATAATATCTCATGTTGATGCTTATTCAAATACTTGCTATGCCATTATATAGAAATTCAAAATATCTTAAACATCAGTATTCTTTATAAAAATTACCATAATATAGCATTAAAATGCCCCCTTAACTCAATAACATTGAAAACTATCTGTAAACACTTAATAATAGTTCAAATATCATGGAACACTATTTCACGTACTACTAACATCACTTACCTTCCATTGATATTTGTAGAAAATACTTATTTCATGGTATGCAAGTCATTAATGTCATTTAAATTAATTAAATAATATAGCAACCATAACTATTTATAATCATAACCATAATTAGCATAATTATTTATATCAAGATAATACTAATGTAAAATAATATTAAATAAAATCATAGTAACACTTCTATATCACGTTCTACAATCATATTGAACCTTTGTCAAATAGCATTAAGAACATTAACTACCTGTTTCTGGGTAATGCCATATTACATTCACAATGGTCTATTACCATGAATTAATAATAATTGACAACTATATCATAATCATTCTCTATGCAAATCATAGTACAATTTCATCTTTGTAATGAATAGTTCACTGTATGCACTTATATCGTGCCTTTGCTTTCACTTTGCCTTTTACTTTTTCAAAATAATATATAATGTTATCGAAACATGAATATAAATACTATAAATAGTCATTTGTGACTTCCTTTGTGTATATTACAGTATATAAGCCATCATGTCTTTATAAACATCGATATATGTACACTTGTAGTGCACCTGTAATAACATTGTCTTCCATTTCATTGTAATTGAGGAATGATTCATGACTGTGTGTATGTAATCATGCTATGCATTCTCCCTCTGATTTCCCTGTAACATTTCCTTTCATTTTTGTATGATTATACATAACCTCTGTCACATCCTCATTTTGGCACACATTGTAATGATATATGATTGATGTGTTTTGCCTTATATGTGATTTAATTGGGATGATAACATGAAATTTTATGATATATAATGCAATGAAAAATAAATGATGTGTTATATGATATATGATTATAGGTTGAAATGATGAAATTTTACGGGACCACTGAAAAATGAAAGATCGTATGATGTTAAAATGATAATTAAATAGACGTAACATCAATATGATGAATAAATGGATATGACGTCGATAATAATTGATGAATATGATATTGAGTATGCTTAAAATATTTAAGCATGAATTAATTAAAATAATTAATTGATCGTACAAATATTTGTATAAAATAAGGTACGTAAATTTATTGCATATGTATATGAAATTATATGAATAAGTATTTGAGGAATTAAGATGAATTATGAAGTGTGTTAAGAGTATGCATAATTAATAATTATGTATGATTATGGGATAGTATAAATAATTAATACGAATGAAATATATATGTATATAAAAGTTTATATATAGTTTTGTATAATTGAATGTACAATTAAGTATAAGTATAATGTATAGTATATATATAAGAATAGTATATTAGTATTATAATAATGTAGTGGAATGATGATGTAAGATGATGTAATATATATAAGTTATTAAAAAGGAAATTATAAGTGATATTACAAATTATTAATTTGAGTAAATAAGAATATGATTAAATAAATTGATATTTTGAATTAGTGGATATTTAAGAAAATATATTTTATTAGGTATGGAGACTTGTGTTAATGGAGGATTATTATATTAAGTGTATTGGAAGTTGTAAAAGGTGGTATCGGTATTGATGATAGTGGAAGAGAGAGAGTATAAAATATTATAGTTTAATAGTTAGTGGGAAAAGATGGAAGGGATTATTTTATTGAATAATATGTATTGGTGTATAAGAAAGGTATTATATACGTATGAAAGAGAGTGTGATTGGAGGAATTTGAAATAGATACGTATAAATATACATATTAGAGGGTTATTACGGGCTAGAATTCAGTGTATGAGGGTGCATATTGCTTATCTTGGACCGCCCAAGACCTCCCTCCTTTAATGTTACAGTTTTGCTTCCTTATTCTAACATAATACCATTTTAGTTCTACTTTCCTGCTTTGACCGAAACTTAAGTCCTCTCCACTCCTTCTTTTGTTTCATTTTCTTCTTCTTGTTCTTATATCTCTTCACTTCTTTTTCATACAAACTGAATTTACTTCATCTTCTTCATGTTTTTCTTTACAAACTTCATGTATATTATAAGATTCATACGTGTAGTTTAAGGTTTGGACAAGACAACTCCTTTTTCACTTCATTTTGCAAGAATCCGAAGCTTATTCTTTAAAGAAGTTGAAGTCTATATCCTTTTTCTACTTCTTTTTGCTTAGATTTTCAAGTTTCAAGCAAGATCCATGAGTGTGTTGATCGAAACACTTCTTTTATGTTCTTCAAGTGTAAGTTGAAATCCATTAAAATCTATATATTTTTATGAAAAACCAAAACTTTATTTGATATCTAACTCTATTTCTTTATTCGATCTAGCTTCTTTCATGTACATGCATATGTGTGGTTGAGTGGATCAAGCATTACAAGTTGAAAACAAGTTAAGGTATGAAGATTGAGGCTAGATCAAGGAGGAGATCACATTTTTAGTTTGTTTTTCTTTTGATTTCTTAATGGTAAGTATGGATGGTTTTGATTGACTGTTAGATGTTGTAGATCTATATGTTTTGGGTGGAAAACATGGGTTGGCCGAAAGTCTTGCATGGTAAATCTATAGCTTAAATCAATTTTTATGGAGTTTTGTTAGTTGTTGTTGTAAAGATGAAGAAATAAAGTGGTTGTGTGTGTTGTATGGGTGCGGTGCGTACTGTTCATGCTTTTGCCGAATTGATTTAAGGAAAAATGAGACATGATATGATAGATCTTTTGAATAATTGAAGAACTTGGTAAGTCATAAGGTGAATATTTAAAAAAATATATAAAACAGAAGTCACATAATGGTTTGTAGTGATAATATGTGGTTGTACATGATTTGGAGACTTAAATGATTTTAACTTAAGGAAAAATATTATGTTAAGTATGATTTAATTTAGTAACTTAAGAATTTAAGTTAAAATTGAAGTCTTAAGATGTTTTAATAAAGTTAAGCATACGACATGATTAAATGAATTAGACATAAGATATGATTTTCAAATATTAAATGGATTAAAATAGAGGCATACGTCTAAGTTATGATTGAGGACTTATATGATTAAATGACTAAGTAAATTAAGTGACTATAAAAATTTTAATGAAGTGTTTAATTATTGGTAGAATATGGGTTACTTAAGAATTAAAATCTATTTACAAAAATGAAGTTTTTAAAGTATAAGATATATATAGAAATATGGTTTCAATGGTGTTCAAATTATATGATTTAATTAAATATATGTGAATGAGTAAGTTAAGGATACTTGGCATGCTAAATGAAGTGGTTATAAAAGTGTGAATAATTCTTAAAAGCAATAGATACAACACAAATATGTAAAGAAATGATAATACAAGTTAGGGGGTTAATATGCATATGAAACAAGTGGCACAAGAAATAAAGTAGAAGAGAGAACATCAAAAACTATAGTGATTCAACGTAATACCTACATCCATAATTTTAATATCAATGTTTAAGATTTTTAGTATGGAAACAAACTACTATAAAAAGTTTTCAAAACTAACTTAAAACTTTTACAATTCAATAAATTTTTATAAACTAACTTGGAAACTCTTCACGTTTAATAGGCTCACTTGGCAAACTCTTCAAGTTTTCACATAAAGCTAACTTGAAAAACTCTACTAAGTGATTCATAATCACTTCCCCATAAGCTACTCTAAAATGCTTGCAAATCCTTTCAAAAGAATAACAAGTTTTACTTACAACTCTCATTCAAAATCCAATATAAAAAACCTATCAAGATTAAACATTCAAATGAAGCCTATTTAAAAAAATAATTTGAATTAACCAATTCAACACTTTTTTGATTTTATATTTTCTTATGTAATTCATGTGTTCAAATAGTTCTATATTTATGCTAAAAAGAACTAATCATTATAAACCAATAAATAAAGAGTATAAATTAATTTAAATTACCAAATTAAATTTTGAAACAATGCTCAATTTATCAAGATTAGCTCACAAAATTTCAAACAAGGTCGTTTGTTATAAAATTCAAAATTTTGAAAAATCAAACAAATGGAAAGTGTGAAAACCTTTTGAAAACTTTATTTTGGTAATTTAAAAATATTTTGATATGAAATAATTAAATTTAGAGTTTCATTAGATATTTTTCTCAAAATTTCTTAATAATAAAAACTAATACCTTGATAATAAAGCTTTCACTTTAGTTCTTGATCTTCAAGCCTTTAATCTAATTATCTTTCATAATCTTGCATTTTCTTAAATAAGTGATGTGGTGTTAATGATCTTTAAGAAATGCTTAGTATATGTTCTTAATTCTTCAAAGAAAACCAATTAGCATACAAGGAAAGATTCACTAAGAGCTATGTATTAGTCTTATCTTCTTAAAATAGTCCATTCTTCATCAAATTTTGAGCTTAAATGCATATAATGTTATAACTAGCTTTTTGATCTTTGAGAACAACTTTTCATCTTTGTTAGTGTAATAACTCCTCATAAAATACAAAGAATCCAAATTTGTAACTCCATTGAAGATAATGAATGAATCTATTGTAGTTTAGGTAAATCATGGTTAGAATTTTCATTTTAGAAGTTAATTGCTCCTTCCTTGTATCATGTGATAGAGCTTCATTTTTCATCCAAAAATAGCTTTCAATGCATATATGAATTAGGAAGAAATTTGCATCAAAATCTTGTTAGAAATTCTTCTTGATATTACGTAGGAAATAATGGTTAATGTTTTCTTTAAAAAAATTTCACTCCTTTTGTTGATTGACATAGATGAACTTTTTAAATATTGAAAACAATTTGTTGTAAAAGATCTAATATTACAATAAAAATTTCCATAAAATTTCCCATCTATTTGTCTAGCAAAAATTAAAAAAAACCTATAAAAATAAACTCATGAACTTATTAGAAAATCTATCAATTTTTGTTTGTAATTGTTCGTGATATTTTTGTATTGCGAGCGTGCCAGAGAATTTTAGTATTCTCAAACTGTGTGCGCCCTCTGACTTCTTGATCAAAATAATTGTGGATCTCCGATTTGCTTGTAATTGAGAGTTAAGCTCACGAAAATAATGTTAAACAATAATATAATATGAAAATAATGGGCTATTAAATTGAAAGGAATACTGTTAAAAATGAAAAGAGATAAACAAGGGCTAAAGAGATCAAAGCTAGAACGAAAATTGCTTCAGAGTGCTTTTTGATGATTCATTGTCTGTCTCCTCATTGTCCATCTCCTCATTACTCTCACTTGCTATTTATCTTCGTGTATAATCGTTGTTCCAAATATTGATAACCATCACGTATACATTTCTTGTACTTTCTCCATTATCAACGTGGTAACTGTTTTATCATGTTTTTCTGGGAAATTAAGCTCATTAATCTAACTAATGACTTAATTTACCAAACAACCTTTTAATTAATAAAATGTTAAATAAATTAATATAAAATTAATTTATTTAATCTTAAATCAACTAACACTAGCCTATTAAATTAATTAATGGTCCAAATTCATAATTTAAGCCTATTAAATTAATAAATGGCTCAAATATTAAATATCTTTTAATTAATAAAAATAATAAATAAATTAATATAAAATTAATTATTTTAATTATTTTAATTAATTAAAATCAATTTAATTATGATAGAAACAATTTCATGTTAGATAATGATATGAATTAAAACCTTCGTGATATAATCCCGATTTTTGTTAATGAAAAAATGATGATCTAGGTTTAGGAAATGGCACTTACGCTAATTGACAGACTTTACCGGACATGCAGTCAAATAAAGAAGTCTATATTGGATGGTTCGGTTATAAAATTGAATCAATTTTTTAATTTAAAAATTTGTGAAGTAAATCATTTAGGTGGTTTGATTTAATTTAATTTTTAGCATGATTAATCATCAAAATAGAAAGAGTTAGAGTGTCAACTATAAAAGGAAGCAGTAGGATCCATACAATATGTGAAGGAAGATGGTAACAATCCATGTGAACGGTAATATATATTGTGCTTTCAGAAGTTAGACCATGTGCTATATATATTGTTCCTTTTCTAAAATTAAGTCCATATTTCTTTTTTTTTAAAAAAAAATTGAAATTAAAAATTTATCCTTTTGATATTAATTCGTGAAATGAAACATTGATGCTTGCTAATCATTTAACATAATGTTTTTGCTTATTATTTTTACCATTTTAATATATTAATTTCTGAATTTTCATTATTTTACATAAAAATTAAAAATTATTTGAGTTTCGTTTTCAAATCAAACACTAATTATTTTATAGGTATGTTATATGAATAAAAATATATTTTAATTAATATAATCATGTGAATATGTATATAATTTAATTATAAATTCTTAACAATGTGATGGTTTCATTACTTTTATTTACTTATTAATCATAATTTGATAATTTTCATATAGAATTTATTTAATAAAAAGTTACAATACAATTAATAATTATAAACTACAAAATATATTATTAATTAATTCTAAAATTACCTTTGAACTATAAAATATACTTCAAATTAATTTTAAACTTTAAAATATAAATATAAAGTATATATAATATCAAAAGAGATTATAATTTTTAAAGGTCGAATATATTGAAAAAATGATTAATTATGCATTGTCAAATATGATCATAATGATCTTATTGAGCGAATAATCGATATGCATCGAACATTCTTAAAACAACGAATTGTTATTTTGGAACATCAAATAAAATTATTGGTAATCATATTTAATGTGAATGAAAGGAAGATTGAAACTCTAATTGATCATTAGAGAGAAATGTATTATTTTGAATAGCATTAGAATATCGAAGAATTGGGATTGTTTTAGGGAATAAATGCATAAAAAAGAAAAATTAGGCAGAAGGAAATTTACTAAAGTGGCCAAGCTGGCACCTTTTTGGAGGCCCATAAATATACTGAATTTAGAAAGTAAAAGCCTTGGCCTAAAATTAAATATAAAATAAAATAAAAGCCAAAAACATCGCTGCTTTCCGCTGTTTTAATCACACCACACAGACAAAACAGAAGATTATAAATGCAGTCTATTGGCTTCCATGGCTTTCACTCAGTTTGGATGCTTCATCCAAAGCCTCCTTTTATCATTTTAAATTCCCTTCCCTCTGAATCCCCCTTTTCTGTTCTTTGGCGAAGTTTTACAGTCAGGCTCCCATGTCTGACTCAGAGCTCCTCGTTTTTCTTCTTCCTTCCCTTTTATCTCTTGTTTTGTTCGTCCTTCTTGTAAAAAGAAAGCGTTCAAGATTCAATCTTCCACCAGGGAACATGGGTTTGCCGTTTCTTGGAGAAACTATCGGTTACTTGAAGCCGTACTCTGCTACTTCCCTTGGGGAATACATGGAACAGCGCATATCAAGGTAAACTAGCTAGCTACTACTACCACCCAGAAACTATTGTCAAGAAATGTTTAATCTTGTTTGATTTAATCCACTTACAGGTATGGGAAGATTTACAAATCAAACTTGTTTGGAGAGCCAACAATAGTCTCTGCAGATCCTGGGTTGAACAGATTTATATTACAAAATGAAGGGAGGTTATTTGAATGCAGGTACCCAAGAAGTATCGGTGGAATTCTTGGAAAATGGTCTATGCTTGTTCTTGTTGGGGACATGCACAGAGATATGAGGACTATTTCTCTCAACTTTCTTAGCCATGCCAGGCTTCGGACTCATCTTTTGCGGGAAGTCGAGAAGCATACTTTGCTTGTTCTCAATTCTTGGAAGAACGACTCAAAATTTTCGGCTCAAGATGAGGCCAAGAAGGTAACCAACTCATGAAATCTTTGTATTACTTGGAAAAAGAAGTGCTTCTCTTATAATTTTGGCTGATGAGGATGACGGAAAAACTTGCAGTTCACCTTCAATTTGATGGCAAAACATATAATGAGCTTGGATCCAGGAAAACCAGAGACCGAGAAACTGAAGAAAGAATATGTTACTTTCATGAAAGGAGTCGTTTCTGCTCCTTTAAATTTTCCAGGAACTGCTTACAGAAAGGCCTTGCAGGTAAATAAACTAGCAATCTGTACATGAAATCATGCAAAGAAAGAAGCCCTTTTCTTTTTCTAACATGGGGAAAGACTCTGTGCGGCAGTCTCGATCCACCATTTTGAAGTTCATAGAGAGACAGATGGAAGAAAGGATAAGGAAGATGAAGGAAGGAGTAGAAAATCTGGAGGAAGACGATCTTCTTGGATGGGTATTGAAGCATTCAAATTTGTCAACGGAACAAATTCTTGACCTGGTTCTGAGCTTACTCTTCGCCGGACATGAAACTTCCTCGGTAGCCTTGACCTTGGCTATTTACTTCTTGCAGACATCTTCTTCCGTCGTAGTTCAACAGTTAAGCGTAAGATTACAGATTCTGGCCATCAGCCAAATTGATAATCTGGGTTTCCTTTTTCAAGCAAATGGGATAATTTGTTTGATTTGATCACAGGAAGAACACATGGCCATTGCAAGAGCCAAGAATCAATCAGGGCGGAAGGACTTGAATTGGGATGATTACAAGAAGATGGACTTCACTCATTGCGTAAGTGCACCCACCATATTAACATACACACACACATACACATATATATATATATAGAATCATTTTAATTATTTATTTAATTAATAATAATATTAATTTTGTTGTTTTGTTGTCGGTGTGAAGGTGATTAGTGAGACACTTCGGCTAGGAAACGTCGTCAGGTTTCTTCACCGGAAGGCTCTCAAAGATGTGCACTACAAAGGTATATATATATATATATATATATATATATATATATATATATATATTAGTAAAGTATTGATATTAAACTGATGATTAACACATAAAGAATAATAATAATAATAATTAGGGTATGACATTCCACGTGGATGGAAAGTGCTGCCAGTGATTGCAGCCGTGCATTTGGATTCTAGTGTGTTTGACCAACCGGACCTCTTCAATCCAGGCAGATGGCTGCACTCGGTACGTAAGCCCTTCCACCCTCGACCAACATCCTCCCCCTTCCCTTCCCCTCTTTACTATATTTGTATAAAGAAGATGAGATGGTGGAAGAAGAGGCGATGATGGGCAATCGGAGGGCTATGGGAGGAGATCAGAGGGATGAATGAACTGTCATGATCATTCAACAGGATGTTTTCCATGTTATGAATATGGACCCACGGAGTATTAAATAAAATATGCGTAGATGAATATAAAGTAAATGAATAATCTGAGCGTGTGGGGAAGTGTGGGAGGGTCTTTTCATGATGATTAAAGCCCCATGTGAATGTAGGGTTCTTACTTGCACGTACATAACTCCCCCTCCCTTTTATTTCCACCTTTTCTCTTTTTTCTTTTTTCTTTTTTTCTTTTTAACCCATTTCCGGAAACCACTTTTTTGTTATATTTCTTTCTTTATTAAATAATAATATAATATAAAGTAAAATTCGTAATATTTGGTTTGACCTGCTACCATTAGGAAGGATGTCAAATCAGCTTTGGATTTCCTCATGTCTTTCCATGTTTTTCTGTTCTGTTTTCAACTCCTTCTTCTTCTTCATGTATGAACAGCAACAACCTCTTCTCTGTTGATTGCTTTGTCCACCAATTATGGTGGACTTGTCTTTCTAGGAAACAGAAATTAAGATAAAAGAAAGAACCCACCGTCGGATGAGTTGGGTATCTGTCAGATTTCGTGATATGTTTCTGATTCAATCTACTGGTGGGATCCTTATCCTCCTACATTCGGGAACTCTACCAGATCCTGAGAGTTTTTTTTTTTGTTCTTACAAGAAGTTGGCTATTCTGATGAGCATAACGAACATGGATTCTTTCTCTGTATTGTTTCAAACAGAACAATTCAGCTTGTGGATCTTCTTCTACTTGTCCGAGCATGAACGCTAGCAACCAGTGGTTTATGCCATTCGGCGGCGGGCCGCGACTGTGCGCCGGATCAGAACTAGCAAAGCTAGAGATGGCCATTTTCATCCACCATTTGGTTCTCAACTATGAATGGGAATTGGCAGAAAATGATCAGCCTGTTGCTTTCCCATTTGTTGATTTTCCTAATGGCTTACCCATAAGGGTCAAGCACAAAAACCTCTTCCACTTGAATCCTCCAAAAACTTGATCAATAGTTCAAAATTTCCTCCATGTATAAAAAAAAAAAAAACTATACATAGATATACCCAACAAGAAGAATCATCATTTCTATGTGAAATATTTTGGGATGATCTATATGCTTCATGTATAATTACCCAAGATAATAACTCATATCTTCTTTCGTTTTAGATTAGATTTGTTTAGATTTGATTGATATTTTTGTATATGAAT
Organism: Dalechampia spathulata; assembly: GCA_948192965.1. Taxonomy (NCBI): domain Eukaryota; kingdom Viridiplantae; phylum Streptophyta; class Magnoliopsida; order Malpighiales; family Euphorbiaceae; genus Dalechampia; species Dalechampia spathulata. The sequence continues at coordinate 9,765 of CANYBF011766444.1, read as the reverse complement.
TAAGTCGAGCAATATAATATAGGTAATATAGGTAGAAAAGAGCGATCTTGAACTTACACTAAATTTCTCTTTTCTACTTGTATTATATTGTTTGATTTGATTTATATACGAGATATAAATAAGATTTAGATAAACTTACGTACGTTGTTTAGGATTCTTTCCACCCCCGCTATTGCTTTGTAAATTTTATTTGCTTATTGTGATTATTTGCAACTTTTCATTTGTATACAATTTGTTTTCCTTTTTTCACAATGTTTATATAAAAAAAGCATACAATAATAAGCTATTTTAAAAAGATATTATGGAGAAAATTAAGATGATTATAATGATATTATAATGTATAATATGATTGTTTTTAAATTATTACGATTACTAGTAAATTATAATGTTATTATAATGTATAACATGTATACTATTCTATTTCTTAAATTATTTTTAAATATATAATAATATGATTGTTTAAATACTTCTGGAAGATTCTAAATGATAATATTAATCATATTTGATTACTAGTAATATATATATTGATTCTTTGAATTATATTTGATGTATTCAAATATCATAAATGAAATCCAAGATACGAATAATTCAAATGCTATTCGGATTTTTAATGAATTATTAATTAATATCCATATCTATGAAATTGAGACGAACAAAGACTCATTTTCAGACCAAGATAAAAACAGATTCTTGGAGCAAGAAACAAGCAAGTGGACAAGAAGAAATACACAGCAGAAAAAAGAAAAGACATGCCAGAAAAATAGGAACTCTGACTTCCAAAGAATGGAGCATAATTTCAGGAGTCAGCAGTTTGGAGATAACCAGAGGAATAGTAAGAAAATGGGCAGTCAAGCACAGGAAAATTAACCAGAATAACCGATTTTTGCAAACTTTTTCTTTAGAAAATATCTATTCATCTGTTTTTTCACGATACGTAAAGGGGTCGATAAAAAGGACGTGAGAGAAAGCAGCAGAGATTTGCGAAATCCTGTAGTGATGGATTTCTTGTCGTTTTTGATGAAACTGTTGGGGTTAGAGGGTAATCAATAGGTTTAACTACCAAAACTATTAATTCAGGTTACATGCTTTGTATAATAACATTAGGAGTTTGAAAAAGATGTGTTTTGTATTTGCATTTCACCAATAATGGATGATAGCAACATTTTGTCAAACAATCATGTTCTTCCAATATTCTAATTATTGGGTTCTATAATTACTTCATCTTCCATCGTTATTACGTATGATTTTAACTATGAATAATTCAAAATTATATAAGATTTCAACTTTCAACTTTTACGTGCTTTTTTTTCAAACAATTATTTCATCAAAAAATTAATAGAAGTTTGAAATTTTTTACAATTTTTTACAAATATCTAAAAAAAACTCAGTTTTTTTAAAAATTATATCTAATTTAATTAGGGAAACGTATGATTAGTTTTGGTAGATGATCAATCAATCAATCAATGTGATAATCAAACTGTATAATGATATGGGAAAGCTTGCAAGGACCAGTAGTGGAGCAAAGGGTAGAAGAAGATGCACGTGGCCTATGCCTTGTATTTATATAGTTTGACCATCCATCTCTTTCTCTCTTAAAAATGGAAGAAATCCATTCATGCCCATCCTCCAAGATCATCTCCATCTTTACCTATTTTTGTTATCTATAACCCATTCAACCTACACCATTTTGGATTTATCTATCCAATAAAAAGTGATAAATATAATATAATATATTTCTTTATTTATATTTTATTTTTCTTATTTAATAATTACCTTTTAAAAATAAAAGTGGATTTAACATTTAAATTCTTACATTTTATTTTATATATATTATTAGATATATAATAATTTGAATAAAACAATTTTTAATATGATATCAGAGTTTTTATAATCAAAAGATTAAGAATTTGATTCATAAATATAAATATGTTCATTTTCAATTCATACAAACATTTATATATATATGAAACATATTAAATATATAATTATTTATAAATCTCATCTAACTACTTTGCTTTTGTATCGAGATAACTTGTTTATATATAAAGTAATATTATTATAACAATACTTCTAAATATTTTTAATAATTTAAGGTATTAAAAAATCAAATATTAGATGTTTTACGTAAAAAGAATAAACAAAATAAACCAACTAAAAAAGATATACAAATTGGATGATAAATATAATAAAAAAAATAATAAATTAAAATAGGAAACAAGAACAGCGAAAGATCCACAGGATCCGATAGGATGGGCAAGAACAGATTTTGTTCCATTACCCGAAAGGAAGAGTGACATATGCATGCATGGTCAAACGCAGGGCTTAACCCACGAGCATCATGTACCATTAAATTTATAGTATGTGCATATATAATACATCCATAAATGAATATAATATATAGTTTTTTACGATATAAATTTGTGGGTTATGCTTGGACCGTATGATAAGAGCCAATAAGAGACCACATTGTTAGGTTTGGTTTCATTTTCCAAGGTTGGTCTGTTTTGTTGTTTGGCAATGATTCATGGATTTTGTACCAATAAAGTGGAAAGTATCCGTCAAAGAAATGGTCTTAAACCCTATGGTTTGGGAAGTTGCACGTTGGTTCTGGATTTCTTTTTGGATTTAAATTAATGGGTTTTTCTTTATTTTTTAATATATATATATATAAACTGTACTGACAGCAACTCAACCCAACAGCTCTTTTGTCATTTTTCCCATATAGCTGAGCAGGGCAGAGTGCTCTTTTCAGGCATAGTTAAGTGGTAGTTCTAACTAAGCACACCTTCAACATATATATATATTTATTTATTTTTTTTTAATATTTTATTTGCATGATATTATAATAGTTATTAAATGCTAAGTTATATTTTGTTTATATGAAAGAAACATACTTATATTATATTATATATTAAATCAAATTAAAAGAAAAACAACATGCTGTTGTTGATAATATTGTTAGTTGAATTATTAGATTGGATCTTTTTTGGGATAATGACATGAGTTATAATATATATTTTTTGTGATAATTATCAAGTCATGTACAAGTTTGAAGGTATTTTGTACATGAAATCCATCATTCTTTCCGTGTGATGATTATCTACAAATTATTAAGAACAAATATATATATATATGTTTTTTTATGTATGTTATGAATTATCATTGGATGAAGATAAAAGAATATATCGTAAAAGATGAAAGAAGTGATAATTTAAATTATAATATAATGATATTTAATGTTATTATGTAATAGATTTTTTTTTTTTTGAAAGTCATCACTTTTTTTATAAAGGTTAATAATGGTAATTTTTTTGAAATTTAAACTTTTTTCGATATTAAAAGATGAAAATAATCATTTCGATTATTCTAATTATTTTAATTAACGACTCTTTTGAGGAAGTTAAGAGAATTGTAACAATTGTTGGAAAGAAAGCAGAAACATAGTAAGAAGGATGAAAAAGATTAAGGGTTTATAAGTAAAAACGATCCAAAATTTTGACGTTAATGATCAAAAGAAATTTGAGCGAACTCATTATCTTATATTTTATGATCGATACTCACTCTATATATAAATTTAAATGAAGGTCTATTATATACTTAAACGATAAGAAAATAACATATTATTATTATAAAAAGTTATAAATATTATTTTATCAATAGTTCAACTTAACTCTATCTTAATCCTGAGTTATAATTTGAAGTCGATCATACAGATTCTCATCTTCTAAGTTATTTAGAGACAGTTACATAATTTTTTATTTATCATAATTTGAACGAAAAACTTCATCCAAACCGAATAATAATAAATTCAATTGTATCATATGATATCAAATAAATTGGAATCTATCTATTTTATGGATGTTAAGGATCTATATATTGATAAGAAGAAAGTAGGATAGGGGGGGGTATAAGGGATGAAAATATGAACAAAAGAGATGAAGGGAGGGGAATGGGAAGAGGAGGGTGATATGGAGATGATCTTTGCTGCCCCAAATAATTGCTTGTAAGATTGCCGACAATGAGAGACATATTTAAGCAAATTGGCAATTTTTGTCATTTTCTTTGACCCCAAAATCATTCTCTCACATTTACACAATGCCAATTACAACTAATTACCCCCCCCACAAAAACAAAAAAAAAAAAAGAATTATTTTTCGTATTATTCAATATTTTAATCGAGTTAAATTTATTATTCTTTTTCAAGTTCGAAATGCATAACTTTTAGAGTTTGATTTTTTAGGAGAATAATTAATCTAAATAATGAGCTTATTGAATTTTTTTTTAATTTTAAAATATTATATAAATAATCAATTACAAACTATTAATCCATAAATTAAAATAACTACTAATTATTATAACAATTTATTTATGTTAATAAAAATGGTTGATTGTATCTTATCAATATTTTGAAAGATGAGATCCAATAAATTAAATAAATATGTTGTTATAGAGAGTGCAATTTGGGCTGCCCTATAAAAAGCCTTGTACTGCAATTTCTATTCTTGCCCCAAGGAGAGGAGAGGAGAGGATCATAATTATCGAAATTATGAATTTTAATTTATATTTTATAATAATATCCATAATTTTTAAAATATTATATCAATAACGATTTTTAAGAAAATAATGAATTTTTATTTAATATTTTTTTAAAAATAATAAATTCTTATTTCAAATAAAACTTAAATATTGAAATAAACGTTTCTATACATTAAAACAAATTATATGTGAAAATTTTAAAGCGTTATTTTTGTAAATAATTTTTAAAAATATTATTTTTTTTCACTATTTTAGATAAATTTAAAATTTATTTTTTAAATTCATGAATTTTATTTCAAATTTTATAATATTATTAGATGATTTAAAAGATTGTATAAAAGTATTAATTTTTTCATAAAAATAAAATTTCTTTGTGGTAAATTTATAATGAATATTTATATGATTTATAGTAGATTTAAACGTTTTTACAAATATTTTCAAAAATATATTATTTTAAGAATGTTTCAAAAAAAAAAACTAACACTATTATAAAATTTTTTTATTTTCGAAATTTCAAAAATGCCCAAGAGAGATTCACACTATTAAAAGCATTTTTATATTATTGTAAATTAAAATTTTATTTTCTTAATTTCCTAAAAACTGTATTTTTTAAAAATATAATTTTAATAAAAAATCAAAAAAATATTTCCCCCTAAAGAATTATTTTTATAATTCTTAAATAGCAACTCCCTCATGCATCATACGAGTCATTTTCATAATTATTTAGTGAAAATTATATTTTGTGAATTATTTTATTTTTCGTGAGTATCAAATGTGAAGTGCCCTTTTTTTAAATGAGATTTATACAGAATTACAAGAAAATAAAAAATTCATAAAAAATATATTTTTAAATAATAATAGATATTTTAAATGATATATTTTTAAATAAAATAACTCACTCTTGTGGGGTCGAAGGAAGGGGAACAGAGGTGGGGGAAGTTTATGTCTTTGTAAAGGACTTATCCGAGGAAGGCCAGGCTGCAAGGCCCCATCCAATACACCTTCTCTAGATTTAAGACAACTGATAGCTTAGCCTATCCAATCACACGCCTTCAAAATAAGACAAACCCTATCTGATCTCATCTCATTTATGTTAACTCGCAGCTGCGCCCCATGTACGTCTGCATCCATCATCCATTTTCATCTCCAAAATCCTCTCTCTTAACAGCAGTCAAAAACACTCTGGTTCTAGCCGCAATGGTGGAATATTATCAACAAAATGAAAGTCCAAAAAGGGCTAACCCTATATGTGTGTGTGTGTATATACCTCATAGGCTACAGAAACACATCAATTCCTCATTCAAATCAAGATAATACTATCATGTATATCAATGCGTAGATGGGTTTATAATAGTACGTGATGTGCTGTACCGGGTTCATGCTAAAATTTTTCATCAAATCAACCAATGCTATACGAGGAAAGTAGAGTGATTTTGGATTCATATGGAAAGCTGGATTCATAGCGTAAATGTGAAAAAGTGAAATGGTCAAAGGAAACAGAAGGTTGGTGGTATCATGCATTTCAAATATATGTACAGAGTTCCAAACAATAAAAGGGAAAGAATCCATTTCTAGTCTCCTTTAATTGCTCTTCTCTTCCCCTTTTATCTCCTTTTTACAGATTTCCTTAATCAAGATTTAGACCAAACACCCAGCAAATGCAAAACTAGAAAACCATGTATCTAAACACCAAACTGAAATCTAATACATCTAAATGATAAATTTGGAGCAACAATGGATTTTTTTTAAAAGAAAAAAGGAAAGAACCACTATCTAAATGCATGATCAACGTCAATGTAATGAATGAGCCCCTGACCAATCTAAAATCTGATCAAGATTCAAGAGGCACCCATTAATGGCTTACCAAAGCTAAATTGCTTCCAGCAAGAGGAAAATTAGGTGGAAACTAATTGTGAAGGAGGACACAGTATCTATCATCAATGCCATGAAGAAACCGTGAGAAGTGGCACCTCTTTCCAAGCTAGCGAGAGAAACCCAGGTTTAGATTCGATCAGAGAATACGAAGAACTGTAATTGTAATTCCATAAGAGTATCTTAGCCTGACTCATTGCATAATGGCTAAGAGCAACTGATTCAAAACCACAACTTTCCATTAGAATTCTCCATTGTTCTTTATCATCAATACGTTCTCTTCTTGTTCCTTGTTCCTCTGGACCTAAAGCATCACCAATTCTTCGACCCAGTAATAATCTTTCAATTTGCAGTCTCTCGTGGGAGGCCCTGCTCAGATTTGGCTCAAGAGATTCAAACACGGCCGAGTAATATCTCAATGCGTTTTTGAATCTTTTTTCATAGCCAATCTGGTTTAAGCTCGCTTCATACTCACCTAACGTTACAATCTTTGGATTCAACGATTTAGCCATCTTTAGAGCAGTCTCTACAGCATCAGAAGTTTCATCCAACAGATTATACAACTGAAGCATGAAATTCACAGCTAAAACCTCATCTGGATCGACCCGAAACTTCGAGGCACTCAACTCCTCAATTGGAGTAAGAATGGGTTCGAATTCAAAGTTCAAATCAAGAAGTTTAGCAAAATCACCAAGTCTATTACCAGTAGCAAACAGCGAAGCAGCAGGAGATTTGCCAACTACTGGAGCCGGTATACCCGAGATCCGAATCCTTGCGGGCTTTCCAGCAGAACGTGTGGCTAGAGCTTGTAGAAGAGCAGCCCATTGAACTCCTTGAACGATCCCGAAATCCACTATATGAATCTTGCTTGCCGTCTCTGTCGCTTCGAGTATTGCTTGATTTGCGGTTAAATGAGCAAACTTGGAATAAGGACAAGCGTCATTTAAGGCTTTGTAAGAGAGAGTGAAGTCTTCACTGCTGATGTCAAACATGGTCAAGCTTTTCTCTGCTTGCAGACAAAGTCTGCTGTATAAAGCTTCGGTGAAATAAAACGCCACTCTCTCAATTGGATCTCCACTTTCAGATACTGATTCCCTTAGCTTAACCAGCGACTTGGCAGCTTTTTCGGGTTCAGGCTCGGCGAGTCGCGCACACTCTAATAGCGCCTTCAACAACGGCGGTACCGACTCTATATCCGGCGAAGTACAAGACACACCAACAGCTTCAGATTTCAGAGCTGATGGTGGTGAAACATTAGCTGTTTTGGTGTCTTTAATAACTTTTTGTGGAGGAGGAGGAGGCGGTGACGGGGATGGTGGCCAAGATGAGACCTGAAATGGGTGAGTGAGAGTTTTCTGGGTTTCATTGAAAATGACTCGGTTAAGATCCGATGAAGGAGAACAACCCACGGTGACTCGAGTTGGGCAGGTGGCAAAAGGATCGGTACCGTAGAGGGTAAAATCAGAATTATTTTGCCACGCGTCACAACCAGAAGGTAGATTCGAACTATCCGTTGAGTCTCCACCACCCATCAAACTATCCATCCACTCGTCCGAGTCGAACTCGCCAGCGGTACCACCACAAAAATCAGAAAACCTGAAACCACTGGAGTGATGCTCCATCGGTGGAAAATGAAATCCAGGTTCTGGAGTATCTCCGCCGCCAGGAACCTGAAAAGGGTCCGTGAAACTAGCACCCGGGAGTCCACTATAACCCATATTAGGATTACTAGTGGACATTGTAACCGGCCAAGGACTAACAGGGAAAGAATTAAGGCTACCCAATGGTTGCTGGTGATGGTGGTGGTGGTGGTGGTGGTTGGGATTGCCGTTGTGCTGCTGCTGTTGCTCCTGTTGCTGCTTTTGCTTAATCACTTGCTGGGCTATTGCCATTAGATTTCCACTGTCGGCGCACATATATGCCATTATCCGGCAAAAAAACGCCGGAAATTCGCTGCAGCTACATTACCCAACAAACAATCAACAAAAAAAATCAATTAGGAATCAAGAGATCACTAGGAAGGAGGAGATAAAGAGAGAGGGAGAGAGTACCTGCAGAAGTGAATAGTGGGGGAAAATGAACAACTTGGTAGGGAAGTAGCAGTGTAAGCTTAGATTATGGTGGAGAAGGGAAGGAAGGAAAAGAGAAGGTAGAGGAAGAAGAGAGCTTTAAAGGAGGAAATTGCTGATTAAAGTGTCGTTGGAATGAGGATAATGGACCACGAACTTTCTCCAATTCATTAAAGGGAAACAGAAACACAAAACCAAATTAGCGAAAACTGGAAATAACGGGAACTTGGGTGCGTCGGATACTCTGAACGCTTTACCCTCCCCCTCCCCATACCCATAATTCTATCAATAATATAAGAATTAATATTATCTAAATAATATTAATAATTAATATATATTATTATATTTGTAGATATCAAAAAATTTCAAATTAATTTCTAGATCAATTAAATAAATATTTTTGATCTATGAAATTAATTAGATTAAATAATTATTTTAGTCTAATAAATGAAATATATTTTATTGATCAATTAAATAAATATTTTTGATCTATAAAATAATTAGATTAAATGATTATCTTAATCTAATAAATCAAATAGATTTTAAACCAATCAAAATTATCCGGCTTAATATCTAAATTTAAATTATTTTAATAGTAAGATAAATACTATTAAAATAATAAATAAATGAATGGATAATTGTTTTGAAATGAAGATGAAGGTTAAATCTGTAAATTCCTTCTCCTTCAAATCACTATAAATAGGAGGCCTCCCTTCATTCCAAAACACACATTTTGGAAGCCAAAAGCTAGAAGCAACAAGAAGCTCACAAGCTACAAGCTCTCCAAGCATTCAAGACATCAAGGTGTTCTTTAAGATCAAAGGTGTTCTTCAAGTTCATCAAGGCGTTCAAGGAGTCCATCAAGGCGTTCAAGGAATCCATCAAGGTGTTCACCAAGTTCATCAAGGTGTTCTTCATCCAAGGTGAAATTTGATTCAAGATCAAGCCCCTAAAGCACTTGAATCGTGTTCTTCACCAAAAATCAAGTTTAATTCAAGATCAAGATACAAAAGCCTTTAAATCAAGTTCTTGCTTCGAAATTCGAATCGAAGGATTTAAATTCTTTGTTATAGAATTTTATATTAGAGATTGTAACCCACTTCAAATTAATAAAATTATTTGTTGCTCAATTTCTAATTCAATTCATTTTGTTTTATAAATTTTACGTACTACAAATTTTAGCACGCCCAGTTTACCTCTCATCTCTAATTTTGGAAAAAAATCAAATCTTCAAAATCAATGGCATCCGAGAAGAGCGACTCCATGGCACCAAGGAAGTACAACCTTC